>KB308962.1:454642-466031 GCA_000328365.1 Capitella teleta | reverse complement strand
GCAGGAATACAATTTGGAATAACTGAAAGGTGTTTGATAAGGAATTTCCCCCCCCCCCCAAAAAAAAAAAAAAAAAAAAAAAAAATCCCGACCTATTGACTGAGTGTCATCGCTCGGGGAAGGCAATGAATGAGCGCAATGCCGATCATTATCATGTTGTTTTTTGCAACAATTTTTTCCCCGCCATTTCCAGGAAGCGAAAGATTTGTCCTTGTTGGCGAAACAGGCCTCTGCTCACTAGGTCTCTGTGTTCCCACGACTCCTGATGGATTATAGGATAGTTTCAAGGTCTAATCAACCTTGAGACTAATTAAAAGTATTAAGTAATAATAATCCCACTAACACCCAATTATCGAACCCTTAACATGCACCAGCACCACTTAAGGCGATGATTTATCCACGCAAGATCCCCATAATTTTAATAGCACAGCAAGTTATGAATTCGAATTTAATGTTGCATTAAATCGCCATATAATCATCTAGGT
Organism: Capitella teleta; assembly: GCA_000328365.1. NCBI lineage: Eukaryota > Metazoa > Annelida > Polychaeta > Capitellidae > Capitella > Capitella teleta. The sequence goes on along the minus strand of KB308962.1, from coordinate 465,546 downwards.
CTGAAACATATTGCACAGTTCATTGATCGAATTATGAAGTGCTTCTCAGGGTCACCGGTCGCTCGAAACTAATTCACTTCTAGGACAGAAAAAACATGTCACCCCCGCACAAACAAACTGAACACAACAGGGCGGGAGGATCTTCCATAATATCCCACTGAACATCATGTATTGGTGAAACTGCGCGCGGTTAAATCGATAAAAAGCAACATGTACTGAGCGTAGGTGGGGCGCATACATATAAAACTACGAGAGGCCTTTCTTACTATTAAACGCGAAATTTAACGCCGTGAATCGATTTAATCTTTGCAGCGCACCAAGATGACTACTTGTGCGTATTATCTGCAAGTGCTTTAGTTCGCGGGCGCGAGGCGCGACTGTAAATTGCAAGAAATAATTTATGGTTACGCACCGAGGCAAATGAGAGCATGCAGTGTGCGTAGCTTGCGTGCGTAGAAATGTGCGTGACAGATGCATAAAAAAACACTGGCAATGCTTTTCAACAAACAATATTATATATCTCTCTGCATATTGTACATTTTCAGCTAATTAGCTACGCGGTGACATTCTGCAGAAATGAAGAGAGGTTTCCTGGAAATTCGGGAAGGCATTTCTCGGAAGCGACATGGGGATAAAAAATAGGACGGTCGTTCGTGGAAATTATAGTAACCGCTGTAAAGAGTACGAGTAAAGATTCATCAAAGAGTATCAGAAGTCGATTCACCGGAGACTGACCGCTGGAAGAGGTCAGCGAGGTGAAGACATCTGGCCTCGTTATTCGCTTCAGAGAGCGCACAATTAGTGTAATTATTCCGTGCCATACACACAGATACAATCAGATTAATCAGCTGCGTATAATATAACACACGGCGTCGATGCATGGAATCTTAGTATATGTTCATACTTATCGCTTTACGTTAACAATATCGTGTTATTTCTAGGGGTCTTTGATTCGCAAGAGGTAAATGCATCCTGTGTTCACACACCATTATTATACTAGAACTGAATACTAGACACTGCATGTTACACATCAGGACGTGAAGCGAGGGTCTGGCGCTGATATTGATATGAGCATCAGTGTCCATGTTACTCTCCGACTGAACGTTTGGCCAACCATCAATGCAACAGGATTATGAGGCTGACATCCAACCATACATGAAACCCTTCATTTGGCCTATCGCTTGTCCCAACAGTAAACCCTCTGATCCCAATGGATGTAACGCCCAAGAAATTTAGCTAAAAAGCCTATCCCATAATGCTAATACCGATATCGTTCAATTGAGCCTAATATTATTGCCCATTGGCAAACATGAGAGTCATCAGAATATGAATTATCAATCATTCAATGTAACACGATCAAATCGAAACTGTAATCCATAAATATATATAGTAACGTGGAAAATAAAAACGCCACTGACCTTTACAACTTTCACACGTTTGAAGTCCATAATGGTAGCCGGACACTTTGTCGCCGCAGACCGGACACAATTCTTCGATACCAACTTTGATGTCGGGCCCATATTGATAGTCGTTCATTGACGAAGAAGCTGAAACCGAATAGAATCACATTATGAATGAAATTGAATCAATGGACGAATCAATGAACAAGTGAAGCCCGGTCGAGATCAAAGCGATCGAAGTTGCGCAACGAAATGAACAAGTGTTTACATGCAGTGTCTTGATCGCGATACGGGGGGCCCTGGGGGTTGCTGTCCGGGGGCGTCATGCTGGGCGACAACTGCGATCCCTCGACGGCAGACTGACATGATGACGCCGACGACCCAGCGCTGGTCACGGGTTGCAGATGCGACGACGACCGCCAGTCGTCGAGGTCGAGCAAGGCGGGCGAGGAGTCGAGCAGGCCTTGCATGGGGGGGAAGGAGGTGGGGTCGGTGAGAGGCGGCAGGACTACTGTTCCCCCGAGCATCACAGTATAATCCAGATCATGAGGAGTATTCCTACGAGGAGTAGTATCCCTGAGTATATTATGTTCCTGAGTAGGAGCGAGTAGCACTAGTGCACTGTGAAGAGTCGTTCTATTGCAGCGATGTTTCCCGCAAGCAGGCCCCCGCAAAACTATGTCAGAGCGCCATGCACCGCGCTGAAAAAATGTAGGGCGCTGTGCGTGATGCGGTGCGTGATGCGGTGCGTGCCTTCACCTCGGATGCCCGATGCTTGTGCTGCAACAGTGCGGGGTGGGGGAGGTAATGAGATGTACGGAGGGCCAGGGGGAGGGTGCTGACCGAAGCAGCGCTATTTTTTTTTCTCTCTCTCTCTCTTTTTTGTGGGGCTATCGCAGAACCCAACCAACCCCAACTGGGCAGGAGATATGGCCGGCCAGGAATAGCCGAGGTAATTCGGAGCAAAACCATAGCTCACTCCGAACGGTTCTTCTCTGCGATCGCTATCAAGGGGACACTAAAAACTCTATGCCACACAGCGAGAAAAAAAAACCGTCGGAAAAAAAAAGAAGAAAAAAGATGGTTCCTATTGAACGTTATGATCTAAGCGGGATTTGTGGACATCGGGATGATGGATTGGGGAGAACGTAATGACTTCTAAGAGCACTTGAAGTAAACATGTTTGCTTCGAAAGACAAGTGAACGCTTGTTGTCAGAATGGGGGAGATGTATGCCGATTCAGAATGAACGGCCGTGGTGCAGAGGGTAATTAAAGGGTTAATTCAGTGCTCTGTAACTCACACACAAATGATATATTCCGAATGCTCACTTTTGAGCACGATTTTTGGATTTTTGCCATGCGGGGAATGTTAAACGCATGGAGGGCCACTTGTATCGTGTTTTGAGAATATTCATGTGATTGATATGTTACTGTATTAACTCATTTTTATATCTTATATACATTCTTATCATACTACAAAATCGATAAGCAACAGTGATAACGAACGGGATGATCAGATAGATAGTTAATTTACATTCGCAGTTCATTCAGTTCTAATGATGCATCGGTTATATATACAATCCACGTATATTGTGAATGCAATGATCACGCATTCATCACGGTACGTATGCCAACATCATAACGCACTCCAATGGTGCGTTATGATTCCAGATATGCAGCCGTCTCGAGGTGCTTCAACAAGAGATTCACCCGTCCAGCAAGAATGCGATGAGAGATAAAGAGGTGATCACGTGAGGAAGAATTATGAACATTTGTGACACACACACACAGACTGAAAAATCTCAGAAAGTCCGACAACAGTGAGAAGAATAATAATAGCGAACAAGACACCAATCGCAGAAAAAAAAAAAAAAAAAAAAAAGAGACACAGAAAGAGAAGCAATAAAAGACGATTCACGCTCAATGAAGTTCGCATCGTAGGATGACACTTGGGCGGATAAATAAGAAATCCCGATACAACAGGAGTTTAGTCGAATGCAATATCGTGCACTGCGAGTGGACAGGGGTCATTGGGGTCGGAAATGATATCAGTCATGATCGCAAAGTGACTTAATAAGCTCCGAGGAGTTATGCTCGGTCACGTGACCGGTTGCGACTCCGGCAAAAATGGCGGGAACCGAACGCCGTTCATCAAAGCACAAAGAAAGAAAGAATGCGATGAAAATAAGATGGAATAGGATAAGATCAGATGGATGTCAGCGTCGTAGCACGGGCAAATCTAATTGCCACAAAATATAACCCTTGCTTACACAATGGATAACTGACTCCATCAACGAAATCGTCGGTGCTTTGATCTACGGAGTGTAACGGCGTACCCAGGAGTATGGGAGGGCACTGAATGCTTCATTTATTTATTTGTTTTTCTAATTTTTATGAAAATAAATGTATCGGTAAATATAACACAAGCGCAAGGTACTACAGTAAAAAGGTGGATATACAAAAAAAAAAAAAAAAAAAAAAAAAAAAAAAATAATAATAATAATAATGATCCTAGTGCTGCAAATAGACAAAATAATTCTCTCAACTAAATACTACTAATAACACTTGCTGTCAACTTGCTGGGTAAAATGTAATTACAGACTATAAGTAAAAAAATAAGAACAAGACAGAGAATTAGTGAATTATACAACAAAGTAATTTTGCAAACACACGTATCTGGTGGAAATATAAATGCAGGTCACAAATTCTAAACCAAAAAGGGAGGACTACTGGTACTCTTGAACAAGAGGAAAATCGGAGGTCCTCTTGAAACTATTGCTTACAAATGTAAACAACTCTTTAACTACGAAAACACTATGATGCACTTTGGCTGAATTGTCGATAACAGCATCTAAATTCAGTGAATCGGCGACGTCTTATAAACAAATATTATCAAAACATATAAGAAGGAGAAATTGAGTGGAGCTTCCAGCCTATTTTCTTTCCTTTCGGCGGGACACAAAGTACGTAGACCGTCTGGATATACATATGCCGACCGTGGAGGTCGACGTCCCCGGTTCGAGACCCGATCGGGCCGCGAGCGTTGATTGTGAAGAATAATTGTGATTCGATATAACTAGAATTCTTTGGTAACACTGAACTGACCGCAGTTCTCCCAAACTGCGTAAGAATGCCGGGTGCTGTGTACTACTGCCTATGGTGCTATGCATATTATATATAATTCTTAGGATTTATCAATACGAGTAGGGGAAAGCCCCGTCCCGGGGCTTCCGTTCTGACGCCCGCATCACCCGAATGAGCTGGTTGGAGCCGTAAAACCCGATCATGCATGCCTTGAAATTTCAGTTGCTGACGTAACCCGGAAGAGGAAGTTTAAGACGGTGAGTACATTCGGGAAGCAATAATCCCATTGAGCCGATTGATCGCATTTCGTGGAGACGCCACATTTGCCCACAAGAACTTCCATCGTATCTGCTAATCGTCACCTGCGTACTAGTAAATTGTGAATTACGTCATTCATAAATGCGACGAACATTGTTTTTCATCGAAGTGCAGCTGTTTAGAATAAATTTCATGTGGCACACATTATTTCAATTGCCAATTACGGTACCAACAATTGTGAGCGGAGTACTCTATATATATATACGAGGCCTGCAGATTGCATACTTGCTGCGTGTGACAGGAAGAGGGTTGAAATTGACGCAAATCGTGAGAATACTTCGTCATTAGATCGAACCGTATCTGAGGTGGACCTCGAGGAGCGCGGATTCAGAAATTCAAACGAAATATTCAAAATTTCAGACATTCAACGTAGATCTTTTATAATGCACAATCATAACGCAGCTGAACATGAAACAATGTAACCGAACAATTGCAATAATTAGATTAATTTCAGCGAAATGACCGCAGAATGCGATTACGCAAGCGGACGAAACTAAAGTCGGACACCCGATGCAGATGCTCATCAAGAGAAATGACCATTAATTACAGCGTTTGCTGACCATTCAGTATCGCGAGGGAGGGTCGTCCGAAAGAAGGCGTTTCATCGACGCATTGTTATGACTCGAAAAAACATCAATTTCTGTCATTTTCGCCCGCAAGAAAAGGGGCGTGGTGGTCAGTGGTGGTCATTTTTTTCGCCACTTTTTCTTTATCTTCGCTTGACCACAGAGAGGTGGACGTCTGGGGAAATGCCAGTCGACACTTTGAGTGCGACAATCAAGCGAGCAGCTTTCTTCTCTCGACAGCGACGTCGCTCGCAACACCACGCATCTCGACCGCCCCAACCCCCCCCCCCCACCCCACACCTTCCCGGCGCATCGAGCGACGTAAATACGCGAGTTTTCCGGCGTCGATGAGCGTAAAATAATTCAATGCATTATTCAACCGACGGATGAGGCTTGTAAAAAATATACCGGTGCGCGAATTACCGCGCGTTCATTCCGGTAAGTGGTGTGCGGTGAAGTAAAAAAGCGAACGCATCGGATGAATTATGCAATATGATCGGACGAATAAACATTGTTCATCGGAGCCGATAATAATGATGCACCAGGAAAACAATCAATCAATCAATCATTGGATCAATAAATCATTGAATCAATCAATCAATATATAATTGAATCAATCAATCAATCAATCAATCAATCAATCAATCAATCAATCAATCAATCAATCAATCAATCAATCAATCAATCAATCAATCAATCAATCAATCAATCAATCAATCAGCATTGGACAGACATTGGTGTAATCGAACTGACTAAACTCAATACACCACATAAAACTCAATTTATGCAACTGACTTCAGAAACTACCACAACACATACACTAGTATTGGTACATAAATTACTAATTATCACGACAAAACTCTTGTACAGTATCTAAAAAAAAAATCCACACACGAAGTTTTAAATCCGAAAAAAAAAGCAAAATGGAAACCCAAATTGCGGACCGAAGCGAGTGAAGTGCGCGTGGACAGCGGTCAGAAGGCAGGGCACTGAGCTAGTGGTCAATTGGTCAGCGGCACTTCAGAGGAATCAGACCCCCCGCGAAGGGCCAATCGAGTTAGTATCAGGTTGATTGTAAGAAGGACGCTATTCATCAAGCGCTTAATTGAAATCCCTTCCGACTGAGCGATAATTACAACTCGTGTAATCACTAACCACACGCCCCACCCATTTCCCACCTCCAACCATAGACAGCCACGTGCAACGCCCGACTTTGCTGCTGGTCAATTCGCCGGAAGCAGCTCGGCGTCGCGAGTAAATTACAAGCAGGAGCGGCGATTAATCCGGAAGGCGACTCTATAGTTGCTGGTCGGACAATGGGATCTAAGTCTTTGAAGATTGAAGGTGAAGGTGTGATTGTTCAATCAGCGAATGAATCCGCTGCTCTGCCGCGTGCACCTGAGGCAGACGCCGAGCGAAGGAGATCCCGGGATTAAGAGGTGGTCAGTGGGGGACGAACGGCGGCGCAATTAAAACGCCCGCACCACAGCAGCCGACGACGACCGCTGCTGCTCCGTCAACGAAGCAGGCGCCGCCGCTCAGCGAATAAAGTTGCTCGACTCCGGAGCGAGAATCGGGGTGAAAATATGAGATGATGCACACGAATGGAATGCTGTGTGATCTCTGAAACTTGTTCACTTTTATAGAAGTAATAAATATCGCCGTTTATCGCAAAACCAAGTACGACGGAGATGGTCAATTGGGCATCTCGTCTCATTACAAGGCATTCGCCGTGTGTTCAGCCAACCGCACCTGACTACTCTAACTGACCGGCGACCGAATTAGCCTCATGGCCGGAGAGACAAAGCCAATTTTACAGGTAGCCGCTTCATCATTAGGTAATTCAGATTAATTAATAATCAGTGAGTGTAACCTGCCGTAGAGTGACTCGCAGGTCATCAAACGGAAATTACCACGCAGTATTTACATATATAACAGTATTTAAGAAAGCATCTGAAAGCATATGCAATATGGTGATAAGTACTGATAACAATTTCCCCGACCCCCGGGCCCTCCCTGCGCGCATTTGTGCTCTTTCCATTCATAGCTTAATTCCGTCGGTTTGGCGTCAACCGGGTGCTCTAATCAAGCCAACGAGAGAGAGAGAGAGAGAGAGAGAGAAACAGCGAAAAATAAACAGAATTAATTAAGTTAACTTAATTAATAGAAAACAGACATGTGGGTCAGTGGGAGAGTCATATGGTCATTATTGAATTACGGGCAGTTCGACAGAGGATATCAATGAGCGACGACCAAAAAAAACAGCCATCGACACATGAATTCGTTGTCATGCACGCGCGCGGCCAATTTGTGGTCCGGGGCCACACGGCCGAGAGTGCCGTCGGCAAAGTGGCTGCTTGCAAGCGGCATACCCCTGACCCGATGAGCCCCTCTCGTGCGCGACTGCGTTGACGGTGAATGGTCGGTCATTCGGTCGCGGTATTTACGCCAAGTACACCTGCCAAACAGCTTAGCAAACGCACTGATGCGCGAATGAGTCTTTTGTGTACAGCTTTTAAAACGACAAAGCAATTCAATTTACGACGATACTAAAAAAAAACGTTTCTTTTAAAATATGATCACTCATCTTGTCAAAGAGTTCAAATTATTGTAACAGGATTTCGAGGAAGGTGCATCGGTCAGCAACATCCGTCACACTTCAAGAGATATCAACACGCGCATGCGCAGAACTTATAACTCAGAGAAGGCGAATTATTTGAAGCAAGTTTCAAAAAGAAAGAAATGAAGAAAACAAGCTGCCGAACAAACCGCGAATTGCGATCTGAGCAGCAATTAATGGAGCCGATAATTAACATGATGGCGCTGATTACCAAGCGACGCCAGTTCAATGTTTAGCTTTGAGTCAGTGCAAGACGGATGGCGCACTCGAGTTGAGATGCCATCCATTATTCGCTCTGTCAACTCACCGTGCATGGAGCCTTGGTATGGAGACGAATCGTATGACGTCGGATACGAGTAGTACGACGAGTACCCGTAAGAGGACATGCTGTAGGGAGGAGGGGGCTGATGCGGAGGGGGCGACATCCCCGCAAGACTTGCCCCGCACGCCGACGAGAAGTCGTGAGCTTTGTAATGGTTGAGGAAGTCGTCGTCCTCCACAAGGGAGTTGATCGACGCGTTCTGGATCTCCTTGGTGTCCGGATCAGGAGCATGCAAAGCGTGCATGGGTGGAGGCGTCTCGGCTCTGGCAGTCAGAGATGGTCCACAGCCGCCGCTGCAGCTGACGGATGCAGCTGCGTACAGCGAGTTGCTAGGGGATACCGAACGACTGAAGTGCATGTTCGAATGCGAAACGGCAGCGAGCGAGGCGTCTCTTATACGACGAGCGATGCATGCGCAAAGATCGGCGGCGGCGGCGGCGACACGCAACTAGGCACGCCGCTATTACGTAACACCGGAAACACTGTGTTTGATGGGATGGAATGATTGACTGATGAAATTATTCAAATCAATTGAATGAATGATTGGATATAACGCTACATCGATATGCACCAATTGCATTGGTGAAGACAAACAGGGAACATTTACTTGTTTCTAATCGCAACATAGAACAACCTAAATATTAACTACTGTTATATTATTTAACAACATAAAAAAACAACCTCGAAGGTGCTTGGCTAAATACATGTATCTCTAATTCTATGAATTCCAGAGCCACAGATAATTCGAGATGGACGCTGTTCACTCGGCGATCAGAATCCGCTCGCTGCATGCCGAGCAGTCAAGGTCACCAGTGAAACTAACTAAAGCTTAAGTATGAGATATGTATTGTATTGGATATAGGTATAATCATTATTCAAACCGGACGAATAAATAATTATGTGAAATAATTATATAAATAAGTGAAACCTCGATAAATGAAAGTTGGATTGACCAGCAAAAATTCACAGATGAAAAGGGTGTTCAATGAATCAGGGTTTTCGGTTTCTTGGGCCTTTGACAATGAATTTTAGAGATCGTCAGCGGACTGAAATATCTCTGTTTGCAAATGATTGTCGAAACAGACGAGTTGCACTAATTGTTATCAGGCAAGTGGGTTCTTTGATCTCAGAAACTTCGACGAATACAATTCCATTTCATTTATGGGGCCGACAAATAATAATTATGATTGAGGAACAGGGTTTTTCGACGAAGCTAAAGCAGAGACGAGTGGTCATCGGAAATACCCGTAGCTCAAGGGGGGTTCGAAAAATCTGCGCTCGAATTATCGATACACAAAATTAAAACATAATACACTTGGTTTGGCGCATCGCAGGTAATTTTGAATGAATTGCTTGAAAAATTATAAGGTGCTGATCTCAAATAATTACCAAGGCAATTACAAAGCAATAATAACATAGGTTGCGATGTAATTAGTCTAATTAATTTATCATCGACTCTCTAATTGTCCACAAAACCTATAATATATGAGACTCGGGTGACGCAGTCATGTCAAAGCATCGCTTAGACCAGGCGTCAGAACAAACCAACCAAAATTGGCGCGAAAATAATAAATTGCGTTGGAAGATGACATCGTTTTCGCTTTATACATAATCGAAGTATTTAGTTATTTAAAATAATAAGAACATACAGTTTTCTGTGCCCCACCCCCCTCCTTTTTTTTTTTCAGGTTTGTTACAGTCAATAAAATTTTGTTTCAGAGCAGCTTACAGAAACAAACTTTTAGAAGTCGAGGAAACGTGCGCGGGATCCCATAACTCATATGCCGCGCATGCGCAAGACAGCTGAAATGGCACCGGATGTCAACAATGGCACGTGCGTTTATTTCAAGGAAGTTTTGGTCGCGAAGAATATGACAGACCAACGAAAGCAGACGACCGTATCCGATGACAGACTGCTTGGCGCGAAAAACCAAAACACTTTTTTGAAACAGTTTTTGAGTTATTTTCGGTTTCAAGCGGACAATCTAGTATTTACACGTCATTCGAGAGAGTGAGAGAGAGAGAAAAAAAAAGAGATAAAGAGGAGTTTGGGAGAGCAGAGGGCGATTACGGGGGTGGGGTACGATTTCTCAGCTGCTTAGCAGGCAGGGGTTCAATTGCTCGTTACAGCATTATGCTCCCTTGATCCGCGGACATGCTCCCTCGAGGCATCATGGCGCTGCCATATGGGGGTGACACGTGCACACAAAACAGTGACGTCACACTTACGTGCACATGCAATGCTGATGCGATCAAAAACACATGAATGCCCTGCTCAAATTCAATCCACATATTTATAGCATTATTCTACACGACGAAATTCACATTTCCATTAAACAAAATGTGTCATCTTTTAAAACAGTTGCGGTCACGATACTTACAGTGGAACTTTATTTTAGATGTATAACTGTTAATCTGGATCAAAACACAAACAAATGTCAACTGCTCGTGACGTACGTGATGTATACTTGTGAAATAGTGTTTCGTTACGGCATTGTGATAACATGAATGCCGATGAAAACGAAGGTGAACGACACCTGGCAGCCAAATTGCAGTCCGTGTCACCTGGGTCAGAGAGTGGTAGCTAGCAGAG
>KB308962.1:439318-454047 GCA_000328365.1 Capitella teleta | reverse complement strand
GGAGACAGATAAAACCTTTCTGATAATGTTCGAAAAAAATCGAATAACTCTGTAATTATCTGCAATATTGTTTTTAAATTTTCATTACATATTAATGATGGTTGCCTCTCTGTATCCTGTAAATTTGTAAGCTTTCGCTCCATGGAGTAAAAAGCTATGACCATTTTAACCGCGATTTTCGGGCATCTTTCAGCCAGGTATATGGAAAACACATGTTAAGCGGGGACTGGCGCTCGAGCCCGGACGTGGAAAGTAAGAAAATTCGCTTTCGAGCCGAGAGACATCACCCCTATAAGCTTTTATCCACCTGTCCACTCTCATTACTCTTCCTCTGTGTATACATGTGCATGGATTTGTACGAAAATAATATTCCCTGTGAAATTGAGGTATCCAATGAGGTTTTTCAACATTTATCTTGCTTTCTAAAACATTATTAATTAATATACTTTGTTGACCCTAAATCATGACACAGAAAATAAACCAAGCGATCACGCAGCTATGGTAACTATAGGCAACGACTACCCGGGAAGCAGAATCGTCCCCGGGAACCCTGTTAAAACCCTGATCAACGCAGATCCTGTAAAACAACGAAGCGAAACGCAAGCCACCTAAATGCCCCGCATCCGAGAAAAATATGCTAGGGTACGGTTCGGTTTCTGGTCCGGATCCAAACCAAATTCCGTTCAATAGTGACCAATGATTTCGTGTCTTTCAACTGACCACTCATGTCCCTGAATTAGCACACAGGTAAAAATAGAAAAAAAAAACCTCAAAAACTTTTAACACTTCCAGATGACAAAGAACGCAGAAGCTTATTGAGAAAGACAAATGAATTCGTGATTAGTAATTGCATAGACAGGTGACGAGAATACAATACAATATAGACCTTCATCGAACTAATATAATAACGGTATCTTCAATTATGAAGTCACTTAGATCGTGATTGGCGGCTGGAGAAAGTTCGAGGAACAAGATTCACTCGTACAGTACAATCACGATACTTCGAAGTGTCAGAGGCCATTGAAATGACTTCGACGTATAGAGCCTTCGATATAACAGATCATTACGAGTATCCCAGTTTGAGACTGATGGAATACATTGTGTTATTATCGTGAGCACTCTCGCCTTATAATGTGCACGGATTGATTGGGAGTTACAAATGGCCTCGCACTGGGGCGCCACATTTGCTATCAAACAGAAGGTGGGCTGTTACCTCGCAACAAGAACACGGACACAGACGAACTGATGTCCCCACCCGCTCCCCTTCACGATGTACTAATTAACTACTCCCTTCCCTTTGAAGTACCGTGTCCCTGTCTTATCATTATGAGGCATATACCGATTTAAGATCACAAAGATTATGTTGATTTCTGTAATCATTTCATGCATGTAAACAGTGCTGACCTCAAAGGAATTTGCTGAACGAGGCTTCTTTGTTGCTATTCGGGATGACCATCAGCTCGAGCGCATCGCCAACGGTGTGAAGCACGCAGATTGGACGCTTCGGGTCGAACCAACTTATCGAATCACACATTTCTCTGACATTCACCCATGCGTGCAATAAATGCACGTTTGGGCTGACTTCGTAATAACGTTATGGAACTATACCCACAGACACGGAACATGAGTTCGACCTATACAGAGAGCTTTTCGAGTAATGTAAGTTTGACAAATCGTTACAAAATGCAATGTACGTGATTAGGGAGCGACTCGGGGATTCCGAATGGCTTCGACGTAAGGAGCGATTCGACTTATGGAAGTCTGACATATACCTCAGACTTAGTATCGAGATTATACTAATTGCTAATTAAATGAAGTCAAGTCTGTAAGTGCTTTGATATTTCAATTGAAAATTAACAAGTAGCGATAACATTCCTTGAAATAATTATACTTAATTACCGGTACTTAAATTATCTTCAATTGTGAAGTCACTTTGCTCGGAAATCCCTGCAATTGAGCAACTTGAGAAGCACGTGACGTACATGCAAAGGGTTGCCATGGCAATAATGCCAAAATCCAAGCGAAATAATATCGTCAGCTCAATAAAACGCATGTAATCAGCGGTTCTCCTGGAGATATGAAAATTTTATTTAATTGAGCTCATATCTGGCAATTAAATTAGCCATTTATATCTTACATCAAGTACAGCCGCATCACCGATCAACTTAATTCCTTTTGAATTTAATTGAACGCAATCAGCCGTTATGATTTACTCTGAAAAGGTGCGTTATGATTCCCACGCACTTTGCTGAGTCATAACGTTCTCTGTGAGTCACTCAGTTCAGCATGGAGGCACTGCTCAAGAGGAGGAGTCTAGGGGAACGGGGCTGTTTTATGGCACCGTTCTCGGGAATAATGGGCTCCGTTGCACTCTTAACGGCCGAATTGCACACATTGCACTCGCAGAAGAGAGAAAAAAAAACGAGGAATTTGACCGAAGATAATAGAAAAAGGCCTGGAGTCTATGGCAGGCGAAGTGGGACACATATTGGAGAGGAAAACAGAAGTGCATTTCCCATAGATGACTCCATCTGGGCTATCTGTTATGCAGAGCGTAGAATGTTAATTACTATCAATAAGCTGGATCAACATAAATCTAGATTTTCGTTTTTCTATTCACAATGTTAACTGATACTGGGATATGTGTAAAATGTAATATACTTCGTATATGTAACTTCAGAGGCATTTTTACTTAAAAGGTCATAGATCACAAAATCAAGGTCTAGACGCTTAATCAGCATCGTTCAGATTATTCATGTTAATCATAATGATCACACATCTTGTTCAAGCTATTTTGAATTTTAAGTCAAACTTAATTCTTGTCCACTTTTAATGCAGAAATTGACAACAAATGAAGAATTACCCGAATATTACATCTAGGATCTGAGCCTGCTTACAATCACAGGTTATTTATACAGCAGTAACAGTTGCAATAATAACATAAAGTCACAAGCAAAGACATTATACTTTGGAGCACACATCATGCATTATTCTGCCAAGGGAATTAAATCCCTGACTTCTGCATTGAAATTCTTCAGTGAGTTTACAACAGGTTTGAGTTATTACAATTATATCATGACAATTGAACATCATTTTATTGATTAAACAATAACAGTCACATCTGTGAAGATCTTCCAGGGTTACAAAATCAATTTTTACCTGCAGTCATAATTATAATAAAATTAATTTATATCTGTCATAATCTTTTTATGTGCACTGTGTTCAAAGAGCACAGGTACACAGATGAACCAACTCTCATTTTGTTCACATAAAATTAAAGCAAAATGACTTCTATAAACATCCAACATTAGAGTCAGACATTCAATGCACCCAAGAACTAAGTCAGAGCTAATAGAGCAAGAAGCCAATCCACACCAATGTGTCCAATGAGTGATCAAGAGATTTATAATTGTAAATGAAACAAAGTAATTCAGTTAAGCAAGCTAATCATTTTAATGCCCAAATTCTCTATTGTAACCACTGAGCTATTGCTTGACCACATCAAAGAGATCGGCGGCGGTGGACGGTGACGAGCTATAGCTCACGATGATCGGTATTCTTGTTTGCAAAAGCAAGGCAGCTTTAACCAGACTATAGCCGGGCTGTAGATCACTACTCACTAGTGTAGAAGGAAGTGAGCATGGAGAATGAATTGGATTTGCTGGACGATATGGAAATTGAACTCACTTTATGCCTATGCACGTGCCGACATGCCTTAGCGGAAATTTTGAAAACAAGAATACGGATTTTTCAACCAAGCTACAGCCACCTTTCAGTGCAGTAGGTTCAACTAGAGGCATGGTCAGTATCTCGGTGGCTACAATCGAGAATTTGGACATTAGTGTTCGGAGTATGGCTGAGATATTTAGAATTTGTGTAATTTCCTTTGAACATTCATTCTAATAATATGAACTGTTCAACTCAGCTGATCTCAAATCAAGAGCTTTCAGCAGAATACAATGTATAAGGATAGATTAAAGTTGCAACATACCCTACGTCAATCATTATGGCAATTTCTCTGGAACCAAAGCCATGATACTAGTGTTTGGTTTCATATGACACTTCTGAATCCGCAATTATTGATGGCCAAATGCAAAACTGAGATATAAGGAATATATTATTTGCATAATTGTAATTCATTCATTATACCGAGTGTATGTAAGCATTTAATGTTCACTCAATATGGGATTGTACATATCGTCATATGTGGCTATATAATTATATACATGCATACATATATATATGTATATATACTGTACAACAGGAAATTTCCGCGGGCATCAAATTTCACGGTTTTATGGCTCAGGCTTTTATTCGCGGCACCAATTATTCGCAGTGAAGGGTAGAGTCATATTATAAGATCGCCCAGAAGCATTTTGAGGGCATATAATTTTCGTGGGCAGTCGTGACTGCGAATATGACAAAAATGTCCTGTTCTACAGTATGCTCGTGCCAGCCATAGTCTCACAAATGCACCAGAATATCTGTGTGCATAAATGCACTATTATTCGTGAGAACACGGCTCCACAAATTATGAGTACAGTTCTTATTTTAGTAGTTATGGTTACAGCAGGGAACAAAATGTATTTACCAGAACAATAGGCAAAGCAAATTCCAATGCATGACACATTGATTGGATTAATTTATAAAAGCATTTATCTGTCAATAGTATAAGCAATTTAATAACATATATTAACTAAATATAGCATTTATTTTATGAATTATAATCATAAACTTGTATACCTTCAAGATCGACCGAGTCGTCGTCGGCATCTGAGCCAGTGGGTGATGGCACATGAAATTCAGAGTACTCCGCCTTCACCCTCTGCGGGTGCAGGGGAGGCAGGAGGCCTGGGTCGAAGCCGTGCATCTGGGCGGACGAGGGGAGCGAGAACGGCCTGTCTCGGGGCAGCAGCGGATCCGGCGCCCACCTCGGGGGGCTCATCCGGCTCATCGCGACGCCTCACCGCTTTGACAACGTGTGAAATCGATGCACAGGCCCTGGGTGTTCTATTCCGACGACAACAAATCACTGACACGAAGAGAAGCGAAGAAAAACTAGGCTTTTCGAGGGATATCTGAGTTTGACAGCTCAGTTGTCAGTTGAAACATCAACTTCCGGCTCAGACACACTCAATTGCGCATGCGTGGGGTAAGAAGAGGTCAAGACCGCATGTGAACTCTGTGAGGTCAACTAGTACAGTCATAACGCTCTATTCAACGATAAACTTATTTTGCGTCCAAAAGAGTCGGGATTAAGAAATATTGCTTCAACACAGGACTATTAGCTGCTTTAACAAATTATTAGTAAGTTGATGACTGCAGTCGGTATTAATGTGACCAGAATGAGTCAAAGACACATTTATCAGATTAGGCCTACGTGTATGTCCCAGGGAGAGCTGAGATTATCAAAACGCCCTTTTCACTGATGAAGTGCGTTATGACTATCTCCCCGAATCGTTCAGTATCACTGTATCACCCACCGTACTCATTTCTTTTTATTGTAACCAATTGAAAATAAAGCAACAATAATAATAAAATATAATAATATATAGTAAAATGTAATATGTAATACCAGTTCATGTGCCGATAATGAACGGGTGCCGGATGGTCGCACTAGTTTAATCTGTCAATGAATGCATCCAATGATTCCTTCAATATTTACAGTGGCATCACTACCAACTGCATTAAAACTATTTATTCGCATTCGCTCTGTGTATGTGATTCTTGTAATCAGATTGAATTTCCCCTTTTCTTCTTATTTCTTCTTTGCACGAACGATGTCATGGATAGCGTAAGCGTTGTGCTGCCACCTTGTGGCCTGAGGCGAAACTAAGGTGTCCGGTGTTTCATTCACGAGAAAGACGTGTGAGAAGACAGCAAAGATCTTTTGACTTTGGTGGCACTCGTCGTTAGAACAAAAGAGGAAGATAAAAGAGGAAAAGGAGGGGAGGTGGAGGTGTTTGATGGCGACAGTCCATGAAGTAATAATAATAATAATAATAATAATAATAATAATAATAATAATAATAATAATAATAATAATAATAATAATAATAATAATAATAATAATAAAATAAAAATAATAATAATAATAATAATAATAATAATAATAATAATAAATTAATTTTATATAAAGTGTCAAATCCACAAAAAGTGCCCCAAACGCCCAAAAACGAAATAGAACAGACAAGAGTATAAAACATGGCTAAACAAAAGCAAGATTAAAAGAAATCCTGAATAAAAAGGTGCGTTTTCAATTTACACATAAAAGCAGCAAAAAAGTCGACTGTTTTGATATCATAGGGTAAAACAGGGGTCGGCATCTCATATTGGGCGGAGGGCCGGATCAGGATAAAGCCACATGACAAGGGGCCAGGCCAGATAATAAACTATAACAGCGTATTAATTAACTGCACTATGTTTATTCTTGTATTTTCACAGGACAGGGGTTTTTTGTTTTTTTTTTTTCTAAAAGATTGAGGACAAGAAAAATATATGGAAGCTGTACCGAAGGCACAGAAGCTTGCTCATGGAACGCACTGTCAGGGGGGCGGGGAGGGGGGGGGGGGTCGCAGTCTCGGTGCTAAGATGCGAGCGGTACGCAGATTGCATTTGTTTCCTTGGAGTTTGTTACTTGAGAGATGTTCACTGAATCTAGCAAGCACTATTTTTGAGAGGAATAGTAGGTTTGAGACAGGACGGTAGTTCGCCAAAACAGAAGGATCCAGTGAAGGCTTCTTAATGAGTAGGGTGACAAATGCTTCCTTGCAAGAGGGAGGAATGCGGCCAGAGCTGAGGGATTGGTTGAGGATGTTTGTGTAGATCTGCAGCAGAGGATCAACACGCCGTTTAACGAGCGAGGTGGGCATCCAGAGAGCAATCTTTTGACGGCGAAGATAAGATGATCCGTCGGATTTCAACCTCTGTGTATGCCCTTCACGAATCTAAAACACAGTGCACTCTATCAACAGCCAGGGTATAGGTGGCTGGAGGAACAATATTTGATTTGACACTGTTCACTTTATTTGTGAAAAAGTCACAAAATTCCGCTGCTAAATCCCTGCTCATTTCGGCCTGGAGTCGAAATACGTTGTCTTTATGTTGTTGTCAAGGAATTGATCCGGAACAGTGAACAAACGTTTGAGTTGATTCATTAGCTCTCCAATGATGTGCTTAGAATACAGCGCTTTCGCAGTCGCGATCCTGTCATTTAAACAACTCATTAAAGTATGGGTAACGGTATCACATCTGGCATTATCTGGGCGCATTTGTTTAAGGGTAAGCAGATCGAGGAGTTCTGCAGTATTTGAAGTTTTTGGAAAAATAAAATCGTTTGTGCAATAAATATAAAAGTGAGTTCCAATCATAGACGTTGTACCAAACAATCATGATCTGTTACAGTCGTCATAATAACTAGGTCATGGTACCCCAGATGCAACCAAACCAGAAATCGTTGCACTTCTTGCTCAGGTACGAGTGGATTTACGAAAGTCAACAGGGAACGTGACAAAAGCATGGATAAAAACTTCATGGAGACGTGATCGATAAAACTTCTGATTTTTGATATAATAAAAATTCAATGCCATAAAAGCACTTCCATAAACACTGCTTACATATGCATGATATGTTATGTAAATGCTGCTCCGTGGTTAATTAAGTAAGGTGGGTGTTGTTGTGATGACCCCCGGGCGAGGAGGAATGACAATGTAACAAGAAAGCATGCACTCGTAGGAGGTACCTCCACCAAGGGGCCTGTCACGAACTTCTAAAGGTATGTGTTCTGCCATCCACATGCTCTGACAAAGCGCAAAACTTGAGATGCAGTTCTGCAATTCTTGTTTCAAAAGGAACTAAAACTAAATTGTTTTTAGTTTCACCCTAAAGCAATTATTATTTTCTGACACCCAAAATACATGCTGTAAAGTGCATGCATTAAATGTCTTTGTGAAACACAACATGTCTTCATTGTGCTGTTATTAGTATTGGTACTTTTATGCATTTTTAAATACCAGTATGCATGGAAACCACTGCCCAATGTCCCAGATTTTGAACTTGACTTTTTAGGTTTTAGATTCACTTGAGGATTTCACTTTGAACTTTTCATAACGTATATTGTGACATGACGTGCTTCTAAATGTACAGAATATTTTGATGCAATGCCAATATGATAAACATAGCCCATAAGGCTGTAAAGTGTAAGTGGTTGTACATTAAAAATGTACACAGCTCAACACACAAAGTGCATTTCTCATGGTATCCCAAACACCTGATCACTATATATATCATGCGATGATATAGTATTATTATGATAACAATATGCTGTTATCATGAGAATCGAGAACGCAGTCAAACAGGAATTGCCAAGAAGTGAATTCGGATATCAGCCTGGAACCCCTCACAATGCGCGCGCACTTAGAGCCCCGATGTCCCCCGAACGCCCAACACAAAAGCCGAATCGACCCGAACAAATTCGCACTTGTTTTGCCTTTTATTCAGTCAACTATTCTGGTTCCTCTTCTGAGAGATCAACTTACTCACATAACGGAACATCCGGAACACAGCGAAAGAAAAGGGAAAAGTCGGCTGAAGTCAGACGCCATTATTCCTGTACTTATCTTTCGATGTGACACCGGAAATGCGACGCTTTTTCGCGCCAAAGTGGATTTTTCCCGCCTTTTATTGACAGTATGCCAAGTGGGGAATTGCTTTATGAATTAAGTGCATGCCACCTTCATGGTGCTATCCAGGTTTTGCTTAACGATTGTTTGGCCAGGATCACGTGTTCGCTCATCTTTGGCAAAGGAATCAAACGAAATGACTGAATCGTGTAACCATATAGAGTCCTTCATTTGTGTTGGGGCTGGCTGGGCACGATGCATTCTGGTCTTGTCGGCAATTAGGTCACATGGTTAAAGTGCACACATAAGATATTAGGCTACCGCAGAACTCTCATGTAGCTAAACGGCGACCTTTTTCCCTCACGCTTTTTCGCGGACTTGCGCTTTTGTTATAATTGTAGGCATAAAATGATACAATTTCGCGTACCAATCAATTGCATTTGGTGTTTCGGTTGAAAAAATAGTGTTTGCCAACCTTTAGAGGTAAATTGAACGTATTTCTGTAGTTTTTTTTTTTTTTTTTTTTTCTACGTTGATATTCAGTATTGCAGGCCTTGTTACGGCAAAAACTATAAACTCGGAGGCGCATGCGCTGTCAACATAAGTTCCTGCGTGCTCATGCAGAATGGATTTGCGACACAATAGTCAAAGTAACTTCCTTCCTATCAAAGTTTAGAACACAGTTGGTCGACTTTCAATTGAGAATTAAAATCGCTTGTCCTTGCAAGAAAAAACTCCAAACCGCAAGTTTTCGCCGAAAAAGGGCAATTCTTTCGAATTTAAGCCCCCGGGCAAGCACTCGATGGGCGTGAAGCGTGTCATCCCGGGTCTAAGTGGGGGTTGAACCCTGGAAATCGCTCTTGAGAACCGCGGGAGGCGCCACCCTCACCCCACTCGACGGCCGCGAAATGCGATTTCATTCTCCGCAATAGAATGCGCAAAAGATGCAGACGAAAGGCGAAGCTTTGAACTCAATGAAACGAACTCTATTTCTGCAGTCAAACCATTCATTAAATAATGTTTTACTGTGTGTTAAGATATTTCAGGGATAGTTCTCTATCTTTTATTTTCTAAATGTAATTGGATACATGTACACCAGAATTCTCAGGCCCTCGTCACCCTCCTAAATATGTTCTTTATATCTCTCCTCTGAAGTTTTCACGCACTTGCTGTGCACAAGTGGAGTACACATGTTTGACCCCTAACATGCAAATAAAGGTTACATT
Source organism: Capitella teleta (assembly GCA_000328365.1). Lineage (NCBI taxonomy): Eukaryota > Metazoa > Annelida > Polychaeta > Capitellidae > Capitella > Capitella teleta. The sequence goes on along the minus strand of KB308962.1, from coordinate 444,200 downwards.
AGTGACATTATTTTAAGAAATTTGAGTTTTAAATTAATTTGTTCATGACACAAGAGAGGCGAAAATTCGGAAATTTCAAACAGTTTCCGATTGAAGAATTGTCATTAATAAAATCAAGCGAGTTTGTGAAACATTTTCGGAATGAAAAATTGTAACGAAAAGCAAGCGAGTAGAATCAGTAGATGATTATTATAGAGGACAAAGAAAGTTGAAATTTTGTCTTCCGTGGTTTGAGGTCTATGTACCGTAGAAATTGACTGATATATATATTTTTTTTCTAGTTCAGAGGTGTATTATCTCATTATTTTCGATTGTTTGTACACAGAAATACCCGCATAATTGCATGCACAATAAAAGTGCTCATTGCAGTATATTCCGTGTTAATCTTTGTTTGTGATCGCACGCGGAAATTCCGACCATCAAAAATTTTAATAAAAGTTTGTAGAGGAAATCTACCAAGTATCAAACAATGAATCGTACATTTTGATGAATTTATACTTTCTCAAATGGAGTGGTTTCGACGGCCATCTGCGGATTTTATCTTCCTTTCCTCTCTCGCTTTTATTCGTGTATTTTTCTTATCTCTTCACAACGAACATTTTCAACAAATCTTCTGTTTAAAAATTTATTCGTTAAAATTTTAAATTAATTTTATCTAAACACGCATATCATTTATATATCGGTATAGGCCAACAAAAGTTTTCCAGTGCACGCGACGAACTCCTTCATGTGAATATCAGCGATGTGATCGAATTAATACAAATTATGCAATATAACATTATAAAAGTACGTATGAAACAAAAACAAACAATCAAAATATGCACCACCTAAAATTCGTTCCTCATTCCCCCAAAGACCTATAGGCGGAAACAAACTTCACAAAGTTCGCCTAAAATTATTACGCAAGACATCAAGTTCCCCAAACAGCAAAAAAATATTTTTTGTTGCATGAGAAGTACAGTGGCTATTACCACTCTGTACACTCTCAAACTTCTAATTTTGTATTATAAAACACTCGAAACTTTCCTAAACCCGAGAACAAGAGGAGAAGAAACACGAAACAAAAATTCCCTTCGTGCTTCATCCCAACAACTAAACGAAGCACAGTTAAGAATATGAACTCGATCGAAGGTGTCTCCTACCTGCCATGATGTAATCAAAGACAACTGCATCTTCTCCTTTCTTCAAAATCGACTCAAGGGGAAGCAGAACCCGAGGAGAAGGACTGCTCCCGAAGTACGGACTCATTCCCTGCAGGTACGGAGGGTAGGACATGACGTGAGGTTCTGGGGTAAGAGGCGAGGAGGAGGATGTGATCTCTGCGAGGGAAGGAGATCCAACGGAGTGGAAGGAGACGAAAGGGAAATGCGAGCTGATAATCGATGCTCGCGATTCGAAAGAAGTCTGTGTGTGAGTTGCGACGTCAACGCAACATTGATTGCAGATCACGTAAGCAACGGGCAGGTGCGAGAGACGATTGCCCGCGAGCATGTTTCACAAACACAAGGTCATTACGAAGGTCATGTGGATCAACCAGGTCAAGTTCCCTCGGTGGTTTCAGGAAGAGTGACCGGCCCTCCCATTTCCCCCGACCCCCTCCCTCGCTTTTAAGCGCTCAGAACAGATGTTCCATGCCTCCTACTTCTCCAAGTGTAAAACTTGCTTTAAAAGCCTTTGGAGCATTTTCTTTTATCCGCCAACAAGAGGAATAATTCAATTAATTGGCGATTTGCGAATAATGATATGATTTGCTGCTTGCCGCCCTCAATGGCTGACACAACTCGGTCGTAATTTCACGCAATTAGGGGAGGGGAAAACTTCCGGCATTGTAGTGCATGGAAGAGGAGAGGAATGGGGAGTCAGGAGGAGGAGACGGAGGAGGAGACGGAGGAAGAGGAGGCAGATGAGGAGCGGAAGTAAGACGTTTAATTTCGCATATACCTATGTATTTTTTTCAACAGCTCCCTGAGTTCTGGTACAAAACATACAAAACGAATAAAGAGGTCACTTACATGACAAGCACATGTTCAAGTAGAACGATACACAAGATAATTAAGAAGGTCATCTGAGTGTGTGTTCGATTAAATGATGTGCAGTAATTTATAATTAGTTCGTTGAGAGTACTTGGTGATTGCCTTCTGAGATATACAACTGACATAAATAATGCTGCGGAATTGTATCTCATTCGTTTGTGGACAATGCTAAGAAATGCAATCTGTTATGTAATCGCTTGCGTATCGCCTCACAACAACATGGGCCCCTTCAGGTGGACGCTGCTTTGTGCTGTTATAGGTGAGTTTAATTTGTAATTAATAAATAAAATGTTTTCTAACGTGTCGGATTGATCTGCTGCATGCAATATATGTGACCGAAGTTCTACCCTGGCTGCTCGATGCGTGGATCATGTTCAAGGCTTCGATGCACGCACATGTTAGATGGCGGCCCATGTTCGTACGTTACGTGGTTGACGAAGCACGTCATAATGTTTAGTATCAAGATGCGCTTTCAATGTTTTAAGGGCTTAGCATAAGTTTGAATGCACAAACATTGGTTTGTCACAAGATCTCATTTCCTCGCAACACAAAGATACATTTCTTCCGGTTGTCTTGATGGCAATGCATGACTACGATGACGCAGTTGCCATGGAGATTGACGCCATCCTGGGTTGTTCCTGGAATCCAGGTGTGAAGCCCTAATTATCACCTTCACTGGTCTCCGACGCTACTGAACAGAAGCACCGACACACATCGATGAAAACTCACCCCTATTTTGGTACATCCATTTCACTCGATTTCACATGACGTCACTCGTAATTCCCAAAATGGCCCACAAGGCGAGTCGAGTGAAAATGAATTCACAGTATTTGCTGAATACGACCAGTTGACTAAATATTATTATAAATAGCAGCCAATGAGATACCACCAGTGAAATTATCTCCTAACTCCATTAAAACTAACCAGAAATCTGGTGTCACTAATTCTGAATTATAAGCTCCATGACCACACAACATTTGCTGACGTTGTGGAGCTTGGTCCCGCTTCAAATATCACGAATACGAAAAAAATTAATTAAACAATTCAAGTGGTATTTTGTGGAGTCTATAAGAAACAGTATGAAGCGTACCGCGTGTTAAATACTTATATCAGAAGTAAAGATAGTACATTCGAAATTTTCCTTCATCTCGGTTTGTTTTTACAATTTTATATTGAGGTCACTTCTATCTGGCCCACAAATTTCCCTTGAAGGTGACAACTTGTAAGCAAGCCGTCATCGTGGTATGAACACCAACTTCGCAAGATGCGCTGTTGCTAATTGAAAGAGCGCCCACTTAGGTGATGACATTAAATGTACCATCTTCGTCTACCTCGGTATTCGCCACTATGCAATGCACCCTGCTGTGGTGCTCATGCGGGTTTTCTGGTCGAGCAATCCGAACCCGAAATCGAAACCACGACCCTCTGCACGCTGGGTGAGGGCGTTATTCCCCAACCCTGACTGCACCATTGAGGCACAGGAAAGGATAAATTATCAAACGTGTAATAACTCGTGCTTTTCCCCGGCAGTGGGTTGCAGTATGGCAAACATCATCGAGGTTCCACGGGATCAGTTGGATTGGGATCTGATTGCGGAGCTGAACTCGACAGCTCCGAAGAAGGAGATCGAACTGAACACCGCGTGGCTGAGATTGAAATCTCTGCTCGTCAATGAATCCGTTGAGTACTACTGGCAACACGGGGAATGTTATGAGGTGAGTGCATGTCAGCTGTGCATGTCAGCTGTGCATGTCAGCGCATGTCAGCTGTGCGTGTCAACGGAATTACCGTATTTAACGCCTTGGTGTTGTGTTTGCAGTGTCCATTGCAACCGATGTCGACATTGGATCCTGGCGACAACTATTCCACCATAATTCAGTCGTCGTTCTATAACGAATTGGCGATCTACACCCATGGGGGAGGAGAGATGGTTTGTGGGTAGGTGGAAGGGCTGAGCGAGGGGCTTAGTCATGCATTAAGTTGAAATAGGTTTTTCTTTTCTTTTCTTTTCTTTAATCAATGATCTCAAGATCAGTGAATTCTCTTTGATGTTTTCCGTCCATGCCTGACCCCAGGGTTGAAGGTCAGATTCGTTTGCAAACAATCGGAGAGAGAAAGGCCACTCACCTCCGTCTGAATAATGAAACACGGCACTTATGCAAATTTCTTTCATTCACCTTCAGGGACAAAGTTCTGCTGAAGGAACGAGGTGACTACGTTATGATCATCGAGGGCGGTGGTGGCGACACCGTGTGCCAGCTGGCGTTACTAAACCAACCTGAGAACTACAACATGCGTGCGTTATGATTATGCTTATCATTGAATTAATTTAATCTAACATTTGTCATATCAGCTGTTCTGTATGCTTTCGCCATTCTTATGGGATTGGCTCTCATCTATGCTATGGTCAAGGCTGCTGTGACGTGAGAATTTAATAATTGTAATTATTTAATTTATGCATTGTTTAATTGATCACAGGAGCAAGTACTCCCAAAGAGTTTGCTTCCACAGACAATCAGAAGACCTGGAGAACGCTCCAACAGAAAGCATGCGTAACCTGGTAAATAGGAATATGCAGAGGCGTAGGAACGTTCCCAGACTTGGGGGGGCCCAAATTGAAGGTAATGATAGGGGGCACATGCGCCGCTAAGCGGCGCAGCCACACTAGGGGGGTCCGGGGGCATGCTCCCCCTGAAAAATTTTTTGTTATAAAGAGTGAAAAATCCATTTCCTGAGCACTTAATAGCGTTTAACTAGAATTTAACACATTATCCTAGGCAGATACATGTATGTACATGTATATATATATATCATTGATCTTTGGCCTACATCAGAGAAATATGGTATGT
>KB308962.1:383860-439268 GCA_000328365.1 Capitella teleta | reverse complement strand
GTCCAACAATGAAAACAGAAACATTTTGAATATCAAAAAGCACCTGCTGCTTCACTTTGGTTGGGAGAAATCGTCTGCGGTTCGATGGCTCCCTCTGGCTGATCGTCATCATGTTTCCTAAGCATAGCGTAATACGTGAATGATTATGAAATGGTGCACACAAAAGAGATGCCCCTTAAATGATAATTGATTAATTGATAATCATTAACACCGCATCTGGAACTGAGATTATACACTGCGTACAGCCTTTACATGCAGTGATCAAGGCTCACTGTGACTGGGAGAGTACGTCACTGTACATGCATGTATTGGGCGGGGAAATATTCAAAATGATATGTGGGTGCTAGAGATTATCAATTCAATTTCAAGTTTGAATCATCTGAGAATGTGAGATACATGTATACTAGTATATGCTGATCAAGTCAACTGGTCAGTGACTGACTGACTGGGTATCACTCAGTTACCGTGGAGTAGGAACAGGCCACAGGAGAGGGGGCGGGGGGGGGGGCTAGGCCAGTCCCCCCCCTCTCCAATCTAGGAGTGGGTTGGTCATGCAGTGTCGTGAGTAATAGCACAGATAAATCTGGCGAGGTCTGTATACCTCATGGCGTCTCGCTGTAGTCAGTAGTGTAGTATCATAATACTAGTGTCATTCATTGTATCATGTACGATGTATGTCAGCTACGTGAGTATGTACACTGTTCACATACAGTGGCCGTGTAATTGTAGAATATATGCAAGTATCTTAGCTGTTACTGTTATCAGTTTTATTCTAGGTTACCTCTTTCAACTGAAGAATGAGGTGATGCTCCTCTGAGGAAGGGGGGGGGGGGGCAGACATCAAATTTATCCCCAAATCGAAAGCGCCTCTGTGGTGTTTGCGTTATGATTCTAAGTCAATTGCCTTCTTGGGAGAACTGCATGAGGGGAGAAGGAAAAAGGCAGTTTAGCATAGTATCATTAATATGGAACTATCATACAATTGCGTACATACGAATACCAAAAATAATGATTGATTTCTCTAAATGGCTGTGATTTTTTTTTCCTGCACATGCAAATTTTTTGGGGGGGCCAAAACATACTCAGGCCCCCCCACTCCTGGACTTGGGGGGGCCTCGGCCCCCCCGGCCCCCCCGGTTCCTACGCCACTGGGAATATGTAATGAAAAATTAACTCATCATTGATAAGTATCCCCTATGGTAGGAAATGGAGAGCAATGTGAGTATTTCTTCCGCGAAAACCGACTCCACAAGAAGAAACAGCGAGGAAAAAGACGAAGGAAAACTCATTACTCCAAAAGAAGTGAAGAAAGAACGACTGCGGTCACTGGACGCTTTCAGAGGGTGCGTTATGATTGGTATAATCATAACGCACTTTTGTTCCTCTATTTCTTCGCATCTTCAGGTTGAATATCTTATTGATGATTTTTGTGAATTATGGAGGCGGTGGATACTGGTATTTCAGCCATGCCGTATGGAATGGCCTTTACATCACCGATTTGATATTCCCATGGTAATTCCCCTGCACTCTACCGCACAAAACATTCCGCTATTTCTTCCTGAAGGTTCATTTTCATAATGGGGACCTCGCTTGGTCTCGGAATCAGTTCCCTTGTGAAAAAGGAAGTGGATCCTGTTGAAGGCCTCTGGGGAATAATCTGGAGGTCTGTGAAACTGTTTGCAGTTGGAATAATGTACAATACAAAATCGAGTGAGTAGTACCTCTACATTAATAATATACGATAATAAATAAAAAATAAATAAAATTTCCTCTTCAAGGTAATGATTTGGAGAATATTCGGATGACAGGTGTACTGCAGCGGTTAGCGATGGTGTATTTCATCACGGCCATCGTTCACTACGCGGGCGAATCGCTGCAATGTTGCATGAGGAGCAGAGGCACAGTGAGTGCAATGATCAATCTGATTCCAGTGCTGAACCATATTTAGAAGCAGGTTTCAAGATGGAGGCATATACTGTCGGATCTTGCTCCGTATTTCGGAGAATGGATTACAATGCTAGTTATAATCGGGATTTACTGCTACTTCACCTATTGGTTTGCGGTGCCTGGTTGCGAAGCGTTAGTTTCAAAGCACATGCTTTTATAACGTGATTGGTTTTCTGTTTTTGTTTTTGTTTTTGTTTTTGCTTCGTTCTTGAAAACAGTGGTTACGTTGGACCAGGAGGTCTACACCGTGATGGAGCACACGCCGGATGTACTGGGGGAGCGGCTCTTTACATCGACCTCAAAGTGTACACCATGCGACATATTTATCAATGGCCGGATATTCGTGTAAGTCATAACGCACATATGACGTTATGATTACGAACCGACGCTCTTTCTGCTGCGCAGACGATTTATCAGACGGACAGTGCGTTTGATCCAGAAGGGTTACTAGGAACTCTGACGTCAATATTTCTGTGCTTTCTTGGTCTCCAGGTTTGATAATTTCTTTAATTTGTTCAAATAATTGAAGGGCTGTATTTTTTATCTTTTCTCCTACAGGCAGGAAAAATTCTCGTTTGTCACAAAGGACACAGGGAACGCCTTGTTCGATGGCTCATATGGGCAATCATAACGGTGCTCATAATCATAACGTTCTATTTCCAATTAGGAAACAAATTCGTTTCTAGGGAGGAATTGGAACCTTACTATGCAAAGCTCAACTGGAAGACGGCTGGGTCCCGATCAACAAGAATATAATGTTAGTGTATTTTTAAAGAATCCAAGTATTTTAGCATTTGGCGGGAGACTTTCACAAGTCGTAATCATAACGCATCTCAGGTCGATTTCTTTCGTGTTGGTTTCGGCTGGAACTGGATTCATCATGTTGAGTGTCATGTACATTCTGATTGATTCATGGAAATTATGGAACGGGCAACCATTCACTTATGCTGGTAAGATGTCAATACCATGAATATGCATGACTGATAAGTGCGTTATGCTTCCCAGGAATGAACTCCATTGTGCTGTACATGTGCCACTCCATCTTCCAGGGATATTTCCCGGTTTCCTGGCAGATGCCGGACATGACGCAGCACTGGCAACTGCTGCTGCTTCACACGTGGGGTACGGCATTCTGGGCCATCATCGCGTACGCAATGTACAAAAAGAAAGTATTCATTTCCCTGTAATCTATGTTCTCTATAATAAAGTATATGTGCTCTCACAACATGTTGTACTTGCAATGTTGATTTCATACGACAGTATCTTCATTTGAATGTTTGGATGTGGTGCTTAGGTAGCGCATGCATAATTACAATTTACATGTCAGATCTATAGGCGCCATGCACCGTTGATAGTGGCTTCATGGGGTTGCATGTTCACAACTAGCTGCCCAAGGGTAGCGGAGCAGTTCCTACACTACGCTACGACTTGGGGAGCTAGTTCAGAACTGTGGGTTAATCGTATAATACGTGTGTGTCATCCAGTACTGTGTATTGCAATGTCCATATAGAGGATATATTTATAGTGTTAATAAGATTGAGGTGAATGATAAGAATGACTCAAGATGTCTGGTTGTTATTGTTGTTTTAAAGGCTGGTTGTCATGATTCGGGTGAAGTCTCACAATCCTTTCACTAATCCATGTTCACAATTGCCAATCATGTCTGAACAAAGTTCACCGTGATGCACCTTTCTCTTTGAATTGATGATCGCTTTGCCGTTCGCTGATCGATCGTTTATTCGAGCGACGCTGTTGTGCCAGACACGACACGTTTCAGGTGCAACATATATCCAAGGATAGGCCTCCGTGATTTACAGACATTCCTCACTCGCAAACTGTTCTTTTACACGTCTGAAGAAGACCTAAATTGCATTCGGAACTCATTCTTGGTGACATGTGACGCCTCCATAATTCAGCATATCGTATTTGCCTGTGAAATTTCGCAGTAAAGAATCGGAGACCAGTAATTTATTCACTCAAAGCGAGTCAGGTAGCGTAGTCGGCCGAGCCAGGCGTCGACAATTTGTAAGGAGTTAAAGCTAATATTAAAATTACAACGATTGCCTGGGAGGGTTGCTTCAGAAATAAATTGGATACCGATTAACCTAGCTAAACATAACACGTTTGATGCTCTGACCCGCAACGCGGACAGGGACGCTGTCTGTTATGGTCATTTGACATTCAATTCTATGACCGTTTGACAACTCGCTCACATATATGATTAATTTTATGGCCCAATATCATCAATTCGAACCAGATATTGAAAATTCAATGATGTAACTGTTGGCATTTATAATTAGATCTGCAACTTCATGAAATCTGATGACAGAAGAATGAAAATGGAAGAAAAAAAAAAAGAGAGAAAAAGAGAGAGATAGTAGTAGACAGAAAAGGAAATAGTAAAAAGACTACTCGTCCCATAAAAAATATGACTAGCTTTACTGGTTTCACTTTCGGTTTCTATAGTTTCACTTTCGGTTTGATGACGAGTGGTTTCACATTTGGATTCACAGCGTGAGTAGCTTTACATTCGGTTTCGCATTCGGTTTCACACCAGCGTCTCGAGTACAGGTGAGCCTTCGTCGCTGTGTAATGAGCTGAGCCCGGTGTCTGAATTCGAGTCGTCCTGTTGCCCCTTTATGACTCCGTCGTCCTCCTTCCGTCGGTAGTACGTCATGTATGTCCGATACGGCTCAAAATCCTCAACAGTTCTCAAAGTTTTAGGCTCATCTTTAGCCAGTGGAATATCATCACAATCTGGTTCCTCCGTGAGGTCTGCGAAAAACCTTTCCTGTTTGGAGAGGGTCTCGTCACACTCCTTGATGCTCTCGTCCAGAACGCTCAGCTCTTTGCCTTGCTTCTCGTGTAGGTCGTCTGCCTTCTTCAGCTCTTCCTCCAGATCTTCCTTTCCCGCCTCCTGGGCAATCAGTTCCGACAACTCGGCTGCTCGTTGCTGCGCTTTCTCGAGCTGATCCTGCACTGCCAGCACCTTGGCGGACAGTTCCAGGTAGGCTTCGAGTTGCTTTGAGTACTCGGTGATTTGGTAGTCGTCGTTACTTGACGCAGTGCTGCCGCTCTCCTCGCCCGTTCGCAGGTACGCCTCTTGCAGGTAGTTGCTGCCCTTTCGACGCATGCGCAGATGGTGTATCCGGTCCTCATGCTGGGCGATGTCTTCGTCGATCATTTGCACTCGGTGTTCTTGTTTCTGGATGAGGCCCTCCCTCTCGGCAACCACCTTCGCCAGGTACGTCATCCGGTTTTCCTTGAACTCAGTGGTAATTCCCTCCTCCTCCTCCTCCTCCTCTTCCCTCCTCCTCCGTCTGCTCTTTCTCCTCTTCACTCTTCGCGTAGACACCTCACTACTGCTGTCCACCACAGACTCCACCCGGCGGATGACCAACTGAACGTTGCTGGTCATTTTATCCCAAGCTGCCCACAACTTTAGAACTTTCGTTCTGCCTCGCAGAGGACGTTCGACCCCACGCCATCTCTCCCAGATCAGGTACTCGCTCACACCAACGTGTTTGGAGCAGAAATCGCACAACACTGCGTAGATGACGTCATCACACGTGGTGCGCCGTGTCAATCCCGTGATCCATTTCTGCGTCCCTTGAAACCAGACCGGAACTTCCGGTTCTTCATCGCTGACGTTCATCTTTGCTCTGGAAACAGAAGAGAGTGTTCTTAAAGTTTTCTTCGCAGACACGGTTCCCCCAGGCTAGACGCTCGCCTTCGCATGCGAGTGGCCTCCGACTCCTAATTATACGACATTCTTCTCGCTGATCACACGCTCCTTTCGCGTCTGTCGAACGCCGCCATGTTGGTTTGTCGCACACAAAGTCGCGCTGTAGGCGAATACGCAAACATAGAAAAGTATCCTCACAACACGAGTTCACTTCAAAGCGAGAATGTTTAAAACTGCTGAAAATATTGCTTAACTCGAGTACTCGAAGGTTCAATAAGTGATCGAAAACCACGCCTGATTGGATTCCGATTCGATGAGTCATGCTTCAGAATACACAGTACCACGAAATGACCAATAAACAAGAGCAAACAATGACCACACCGCAGAATGAGTGACCGCCCGCGGCCGCAGTGTTGCTAATAAACCGCATGAATGGACCCCGAGAGGAATATCGCCGATCGGTCAAGAGAGGAGAATGGCTGCGAGGAGGAATTGCACTGAACGACCAAAACAAAACAGTGTAATACAGAATGGGCTGAAGGTAGTCTATTTGCTCCATGTTAAAGATTTCAATACTTTCAATGGCGCTACGCTTTTCTCAGAAAGTGTTACAAAATAGATCGCAGTATCAAAGCCACGCTGAGATTGAAACAGGCATAGAACTAGAAGTACTAGAATAACTGAGTAAGCAATTTTAAAGCCATTCATGGTAGCTTGGAATTTAAGGGACAATTATAGGCAATTTATAACATAATACTTAAAGTCCCAGCATGTCGAGTTTTCATTTAGCTGTTCGTATGGCGAAGTTACTTCCCTTAAATCTGGTTTCAATTTAGTCCGATCATGTGACCCCTATAGGCATTCTAGTTACTCGTTTATATTTCTATGAATAAAGATAAGAGAAATAAATACTTGGTGTGGTTATGGCAAAATGCCTTACTGCTAATCATATAATTTCAATTCCAATTTCATCAACATTTATGTCGATTTATCTCAACTCAACATTCTGCGATATTTCCACTTTTGGCGGTAAACAGGGCCCCGGACCATGAATAAGCTTCACTGAAAGCATAGCTAATGCAACGCTCTTGTACTATTGTTTTGTTTGACAGTACTATTGTTGCGACAGTAGCACTAATGTTTATCTCCTAAAATAAAAACAATGCAGATAGTTTGCATTGAAGCGCTGTACAAAATATGAATGTTCAGGGACTTATCTGTTTTAGCTCATAAGATAACCTCTTCGAGATCACATACAACTCGCATTTAAATGCCCCCCCCCCCTTATCCAAAATATACTTTTTACTCGATTTCTTTGCATAAATGGGCGCAGAATAACATAGTAAATCCATACCAGGTCGTTATGATTGGAATAAGTGATACATTTTAGCGAATTTTAGAGGGTTTTTTTTATTTTTTTTTTATTTTTTTTTATATTTTTTTTTTTTTAAACTTAGAGTAGGTAGACTACTTTGGCCCACTGTGTATGACAGTGAATGTAATACTCACATCATTGCATTGTTAGTGCAAAACAGAACGCTGCCGAAGCAAACTTGGGAGCAGGCCACTAGTCCGACGAGTCGGTAGTCCAACGGGGTTGATCAAACTTCAGGTTGAAACAAAGACTTCATAAATGTAGTCCCCGTTACTCCATCAATTGAAACATCTGCTGCCTCCTCAAAACCTTATCACTCGAAATAATTTATATCATTCGAATAAAGAACTCAAGTCGATGATGCTTCAAGATAGGAAATAAATGCCGACTACCGTTGCACACCGAACTGAAGAGTTTGAATTTTGATAGAGCTTTAAGAAAACCCCGTTTTGAATTATTATGAACGATAGAGCTGTCATTAGAACCGTTGCATGCTCAAGTACCTCTCGTGAGAAACTCGCTTTTAGTTTTCTCTGGAGAGATCTTCGTCTTTTGAGAAATATGAGACGGTGTGTGCTGAAGGAAGGTAACGAAATGCCGCCCCGGTGGGTCGATTGGTCCGTAAGGACCAGGTATGTTTGATAATCAATAACTATAGTACATTATATGCAAAATAAAAACAAATTCATATGCAATATATACAGGTACGAAAAATAGTTATATTACAACACAATATGCAGCATATGACTATCACCTGCAGAATTTCTCACTCACCTTGAACACCTGCTCCAGATCAAAGCGTTTAAGCTCGTAGTTTGGCGTTGCAAGGAGAGTTATATCGCTTATCAGCTGATGGCAAATGGCTGGATGTGATAACAGAGATACTTGTACTGCTCACACATATCCCAACCTGGACGATCTTTCACGATGCTGCGACAAATGTGGCGAAGACTTTAAAAGTGCGTACATCCTTTGAAGAGGAAAACATAATATTATATACACTCTCCATGTGTTTGCTTACAGAGAAATCTGGTTATTTAGTTAAGTAATTTGTTTTCGTTCTAAGATGAATAAGTCTTAGCTTATACGATTCGGAGGATTCGTTAGTTCTACTCGTCTCCGACTCATAGTGATGAATTAACAAAGCATTCTTTTCAGTGCTGGAATGGGGAAATTTTAGCATTGAAGTTGCCTACTGTAAATGTTCAAGTACTTCGCCATAAAAGAACAGAAGAGAGGTTTCTAAATGAGGTTTAAAACATTCGTTTTATTGGATCTCAGCGCCAGTTAGCGAGCTGGTAGATTTTTTTCCCGTCTTATTCCAGAGGAATTAAACTTCTGACGAGTTACATTACTAGTATCCACAACCTCCAGTGAAAGGTTGCATGTTCATGCAATGGCTTAAAGCATCACTGCACTTACCCCTGCTGTTATTAACGCCAAGTGCTTTGCGATTACAATCCGTTTAATCGGAGACGATTTACACGTCCTGTTGTGAGAGTCAACAGTCGAGCATTTTATATGTCGACTTATGTAACAATGGTTATGAAAAGCCGCGCGGACCATCAAATTCGAGTTCAGATGACAACATAATGAAACGTCAACATATGTATTCGTTATGGATCGTGCTGTCATCTGTTGTTAAAATAAGGGTAGCACATTTTGTTCTGGTAATATGTTAATAAACTACTATTGCATGACGCACGTTAATTGATTTCTGTATCTTGAATCGTGGATCCGCTGGATTCGATTTGATCCACATCAGAATCCTCGTTTTGCTGGGTTCGTTTGCGGCACTTGTCAATCAGGATTGCACAATTAAACAGCTGACGAAGTCATCTCATACTATCTAGGCACCTTCTCCTCACTCCGCATCACTCATGAATCGTTCACAGCGATCTACAGAGTTAAATTCTGATTTGCACACAGAATGCGCGGGAAAACAGGTGCGTTATGATTGGAACACCACGAAAAGCGACCATCATTCAAACTACTCTTACACTATTACCAAAACCTGGTTTTACACGTGCACAAGTAGCATAACAAGATCATTTTTGAGAGTTAATCAATTAATCATACACAAAGATGTATGTATGTGATAAAGAAAAATGTGCGACGATGAGGTAATTCTTAAAACTAGCTTAAATTACATGACATAATGTACTATTATTCTCGATATACACGGAATGTATTATCAGAACAGGAGCTGAACAGTGCACCAGTATTCGTCCCGTTATCGCGAGTTTGATGTATTACATCATCATGCTGGCGTTCAAATCCACAGAATGCTTGTAGTGAAGAACTGATACATTCTACAAGAAAATGTATTGCAAAATAAAATATGCAAGTACGCGTTCACATAATTAGAACTTAGCACAGCGAACAGTCATTTCGTTACTCATTGTAATCGTTCTGGACTCTAGCATAACATCAGCTGAGCTTGGTACCGGCCTAAAAAAATTTCATTAAACAGATGAGTAAGCATACATGTGTAATTATGTGCACACGATTACATTGTACTTGCATTGATAAAACACCAATTTCAAGATTAGATACAAAACAAAGCCTTTATTGATAAACAAGTAAACAGATTCGAATTCAGACCCTGAGAGAGCATTACATAAGTGGAAGTAAGCAAATCAGAGATTTTGCTGAAGGTATTCAACGAGATCGCTGACGACTTTTTCGGACAAAGCGACTTCTTTGAAGAAGTCGATCATGGCGTGGAACCCTCCTTCGTAGTTCATCAGCTTCGATGAGGTTCCAGAACCTTCGAGACGTTTATGGAACATAATGCCATCGTCTCTTAGCACGTCGTACTGCGCAGTCGCGATGTAAGCGGGAGGAAGTCGCGATAGATCTTTCGCCATCAACGGAGCGAAGTATGCATCAGTCATAACGCCTTTGACCTCGTTCCATAGTGTACCATTACCGAAGTTGCTCTGGTTTGGGGTGTAAGATGTGTACATGTATTTTGCGGGCAAATAAGCGTGTTTAACATATGATGCCAGTTCGGATTGCTTCGCTGCTGGTGACGTGTGTGTGTTGCTCATAAATTCACTCGCTCTCTCGTGACCTTTCGCGCCAAATCCGTACCACAGCCAGAAGTAGGTCATCCAGTATTTGGGCAGGAAGGCGTCGTGGTTGTTTGCCTGGTAGGACGGGGTGTTCAGGTCGAACATCTGCAGACAGGGCACGATCAGGACCTGGCGACGGAAGCTGACTGGTTGTTGGGTGTCGCGGAACTTCAAAGAGACCGCCGCTGCTAAGTTGCCTCCAGCGCTGGCTCCTACGGAAGTTTAAGGTCATATTAAGGTCACTAAAAGTACCGGTTGATTTCACCAGAGATGGCAATTCGACGCGGATCGACGCCGTATTTTTCGGCTGATTGTACAAACGCCAGCGACGCGTCAAAACAGTCGTCGAATGCTGCGGGGTAGATGTGTTCTGGGGCGAGGCGGTAACTGAAAATTAATTCATTTACAACATCCTCAAAGAAGCATGGCGCTCGCTCACTCGATGCTCACTATGGGAATCTCCAGTCTGCGTGACAACTCTGTCATCAGAGAATCATCGCTTCCTGAAAACATACGATAAATATTCACGAATAGCGTTTCATTGAGGGAGGCGTAAAAACTGAAATCATAACGCACTTCATACAGGATATCATCAAAATGCACACTCACTGGCTGATTTCGAAACCCATCCTCCTCCGTGTATCCAGATGAGCGCAGGACTTCCGCTTGACCGGTGTCCAGTTGGCTCGTAAATCCTCACGGGGACTCCGCCCAGAATATCAGAGGAGATCTAAAGCAGATTGAGGAGAACATAAAACGAATTTTATTCACTGATGGGGCATAATTAGGCCCTAATTGGGGAGAGAATTGGGAAAAATCAGAGGTATGTTTTGCGTAACATTCACCTTGACCCCTTGATCATCAGCGGTCAAGCCAAGAGAAAACAACCAACTGTCCGAAAGATATCTCGAGTTGTTCAACCGGTGCCCTGCGCCAAGGAATTCTCCGGCGAGGGCCTGTGAAATGACATGAAGCAATCAAATTAAATAAATAATAAATGAAATAATTAGAACGTAAAATTAAACGTAAAATGTAATGAATACCGAAAAAAAAATATCCATGTTATTATAGCAATGTTGCATAAATTGGGAGGAAAACGAATTACACGGGTGAAAAATGTGTTGGCCTATATCCGCATATGGAGTGAAATAAATCGAACGCTGTATGAGCTCAAATGAAAGAGATATTAATTAGGAATGGCATAGTCATATACTCAGCAATAGTAAAATGGCATTTGATGCATGATATGAAGTGAATCGACTCACCAGTCCTCTGACGTATGACCTCTTGGCAAAGACCCACACCAATGTATCCTGTTGTTCGATGTTGGGATTGATGTTTGCGAGGCCGTAAAACAAGTACAGTCCAAAGATACTGGACAGTATCAGGAGAAAGAATGACACTCCGAGTCCAGCCATTGTCAACTGCAAAGCGACGTTTATCGCTTTATCAGTTTGGCATATCGAAGACAGAGGCTATACACGTGGAAGTCCACAGTTCAAAGGCCACATGAATCGCTGTCATGTCTGGCTGAGGACATGTGCACCGAAATCAAGAGTGTGTTATGATTCATGATTCACTTGAACACAGTCATCATAACGCACTTACACTCAAGCTCGCTTCTTGGGAAGCATTAGAGACTATTTTAGAGACAACACGAACGGTTATAACCCATTAACCATGCTTTTATGTTGCACCATCCACACGGTCTGTGGCTGAGGTCGAGAGGAAAAGTCAATTTGTGTCTAATAACGCTGCTCCCTGACTTCTCCCCTATCACCTTCCTCCCCTGTCTCCCACCTTCCATTCTCTCTTTATTCTTCTTTCTTTCTCCTTCATTTTTCTTTGTGATTTTCTAATCACCGATCTATCCTATATTATAATTTGATTTATTTGGCATACTTTCTTGTAGCTATAGCAAAGCACTGGTCAAGAGCTGCATGCAGATTGGCATCTCGGACTCGGTACCGTAAATCACCACTAGTGCTATTATCCCGGTTTTAGCATTATATAATATAGTGCATGTATATTTTATCAGCAATTCTTCATTTCTAACGCACACAAAGAAATCACAAAGTAATTGATACTTTGGACGATCGGATCGTGGTGGACATTGTGTCCAAGATAGACCCACTGTAAGCCTACAATTTACGCGTTTACATGCAAAGGACGAGCAGTCTCCACGTTCCACGTGTATCAATCGGATCCGGAGGTGCCATAAAAGGGCGCTATGACATCGAGACTCTATATACAATCATAACGCCCTCATTAACGGTCTTAGCTTTTTGCATGTTCCTTTGTCAGTGAAGAGCAAAATCTAAGACTGGAACAATGCAGTCGTGTCAGATCCATGAGAACGGTTAGGCCTACACAAAGTAACTTTGGACTCAATGCAGCTGGTAATTATATCAATGATATCACATACACAGCTCCCCATTTCGCTCACAGAGTCATACAATTCAACCACGCGACACTCTGGTTCGACTGATTTCCACCAAAAAAGTTTCTCATGGGTTTCTCTGCTGCAGTCGATGCCTCCTTCTCGAACGAGTTTAATGCTCGAAAGTCCTCCTGCTCCTTTGCAGCCTCAACGGATTGTTCCGAAACACCGTCTGTTTGGCAGTTTGGCTCGTTTATACATAGTTGGTTGATATCTGCAGGATGGCGTGAACTTGCCAAGAATCTTCTCCACATTCCAAGTCTGGCTGAATAGGTTTAAGAAAGTTTGTAATGTTGTGAGTGATTGATGTTGGCAACGTACACGGCAGGTGTATGGATACGAACCTGAACATAATGAACTATGAATGCATCATGCATGCGCGGCAATCGCAGATGCAAAGTAGAGAGAACTAGGCGGTCAGCGTAGTCACTGGTCAGCGTGGATCCTGCAGCTGCTACTCAGAAAGTGAGACCTGTTTCGTCATTTGGTGCGGGTGGTTACTCGCAAGCGTATGTTTCGTTCGTTTCTTTGCCTTTAATTAACAGTGGTGATCGGGGCTCATAAAATAATTACAGCGGTGGTCAGGGTTCATAAAATAATTACGGTGCTGAATAGAATTGCAGCTTCAAAGTTCACACAGGACATCACAAGGGATTTAAAGCTGACTGCTGCATGTTCGTGTGGCGTCCAAGGGCCTCCAGCTGCATAACGCATCGATCAGGACAGAGAAGAAGATCTCCCAAATGGGAACACGTGATAAGCGTATAAGACCAGCATTGGCACTAAATAGCATGCATAATGCGAGTGCAATAAGGTGGAGGGAGGTGTTCCTCTAGAATGACGTTTGAAATCTCGCTCAGCCTATTTGAGGCAAATTCGGCCGGTGCACGTGGTGTGTCTATATTGGAACTATACGTTATGGGAAACTGGCCACATGAAAGGTGCGTTATGTTTCGTGTTCTGGTTGCGATTTCTCTTGCGTCAGATAATCACGAAGAGTTAATGACTGCTTGGGGTTGTCCTCCTAAAATCGACTAACTCCAAGTTTGGCTACCTATATATGCTAGATGCTACCATGTGCAGCAGCGCACAGCGCTTGGCCTTATTACTAGTAGATGCTATTTCTTTGGGGAGGCTCACAATTCGCAATCATAACGTGCGCCAATGGGGGGCTTTAGTTGAGTAGCCTGAGTAGCGCATACCAGTAGCCAGGGCTCAGTTTGGCTCGTCTCCTGCATGCTCTATCAGCCATCCATGCAGCAATTCTTTCTTTCGATACTTAGCAGTACTTAAGCCGGGCATTTCAATAGATTAGGAGTCCACACTTTAGCATTAATCGTGAGAAAGTAGGCGGTGGTCGAGCCCTTGGCTTTGAGCGTTGTGTTGACAGCAGCCCCGCTGTGCAGAGTCCTCTTCAGACCACGGGGCCTCTTGCGGAGCAACTCAGTACTCTCATCCACTGCAAGCGCAGAATAGTGTCGGAAAACGCAGAAAGAGCGCTGAAGTCGGTCACACCCAATACTGCCACTGGACCACCCAGCCAGGAGCACATGGGCATTGCATGTCGATGTACTATACTAATGAATATATTTACTTTCCTCAATGGTTAATATAAATAGCGGGTTAAAAATGTTTCATAACCCTATAGGGAACGCAAATAATATATGCATAATAATCACCCGTCGACGCATGTACAGTAAAATACATGTACAGTTGTCTCAGCTTGCAAGGAACATTTTCGTGGTCACATATTGTCAGGGTCACCTGGCCAATCACATGTTCGAACGAAAGCCATTGCTTCAATCGCCCCCCCCCCCTCCCTGCTGAAATTAGCTTCATCAACAGGTAGAAAACACGCATATAAATGTATCACTTATCGTAATATAAATAAGAATGTCTAATATATGTATGTGTATATATATATAGTTATGTATATTCCAACCGACATCTGAATATTCCCACCTCATCACCCATGCATATAACATACTATAACATAATATAACATGCATTGATTTAAAGAGAAATTAAAAATATGCTTCAATCCAATATTCACGAAATTCCTGACCTAGGCTTACTAATATAAATCAGTACATCTCCTGAAACTCTTGGTCACAATCGGAAAGCGCGATTAGCTGAAATTATGTGCAATTATACATGTGATTATGTCTGTCCCTAAAAGCGGTGGTTTTGCTTTGTATCCCGTTGTACACGTGTAGTCAATCATATACAGAATGTACATGATTGACTATAAACATAGAGATGTCGACGTTCGGGGGACTGCATTGATATACAGCATAATAATTATTCCATCCGGCAACCAGGCTGAAAAGGAATAAAAGTAATTGTTAAGCCCAATAAATAAATAAATAAATAAATAAATACGGCACGGCAGAGCTTATAACACGTCATGCATGCAGCCATTTAAGACTCGACACATGTGCATAATACATGTTAATAAAGCTATACATTTACCACTGCTTTCAACGGCACATACATATATACATATATATACGTGTATATGAAACATGTTTAACGATATACGCCATGAGTAATCCATAAACTATGCTAATAATATGTGGAACACAGATGAAATATGAAGAACTTCCAAAGGAATTTCTTCGTTCGAATTACGTCACACGATTAAGGCCTTTATTTAGCTAATTAACATATTGATGACGCAATCAGGGTGTAAGTGACAGCGTTGAAGTGACATCAAGGACGCTGTTCCTCATCCTCCCGAGAGACACAAGCAGAGTGGTCAGGACCCAAGGTGTCCGGTCGGAATGTCCATTTCGGCATTTGTGTGTAATGAATGCAACTGGACAACGGACTCGGCTCACGAGGCACGGAAGAGGTCTTGGCCCGAGCGACGCATGCGCGTGAGGCGTCAATTTGTCGCCACTCGTGTACAGACATCAATCTCGAGATAACTCGTCATCCCTTCGCGAGATCATGTCTCCCGGGGCCCGCCTCCGTGCTCAACTCCGAGCCCCGTCCGGCGCCCCTGCCGCGGGGCGTGGGGGGAATGGGCGGGGGGCGGGCTGACCCTTCGTCGGCGCCTCCCGCCACCCGTCACTCGGGCATTGTTGGCCGAGAGCGCTGTCCGTCAAGCGAGCAATAAGCGACGGGGGCGGGTCACCTCCGTTCTTGCCGGGTGCGTCGCGTGAGCGGGATTATAATTCGTGGAAGCGCACAGCTGCATCTCGCGCGCATTTTTTCGCGCGCTTTCTGTCGTCGCGAGCGGCCTCCCGCGGTCTCATAAATCGCCGGTTGTTCGCCGCGGGACGCCGGTCTGATTGCCGGCTCCTTCTCCGCCTCCCGCCCGGCGGCCGTTGCGCTTTTCGCGACGCTTCCGGATGCGAGGAATTAGGCGTGATTCAATATCCCGCATATCCATCTTCATTCGACGTTAGCGGCTGGTGAAAAGAGCACGAGCGATATTAGGGAACGCTTTCCATAAGCAACGCTGCTCTTTGTGCGTCGCTCATATTTCCCGCAGCGACCGACTTTTAATTGCTTGAACAGCGGTCAGCCGGATCACGTGCACCGGACACTGCCTGCATAATGACCGCAATTGGCGATAAATTCTGTCCGCCATCCCTTTCGCTGCTGCTGCCACCGAGCGACGAAGAAGCTTTTGATTCATGATCGGATTGTTTCCTGGCGATCGCTGCATGGAGTCTCGGGACGCATCGTGGGTACCCCCCTCTTCCCCCTTCCCGTCACGCCCTGCAAACATTCGCAAATGAGCGAACACTAAATGAACGACCAAATCACTTTCACGGATCGTGACTGCCTTGAATGGTCACGTGACAGGCGATCGTGACATCATCAGTGACGTCACGGCTGCTTGCCTGGACGGTGGTTTGTTTACTGAATGTGCCTTGTGTTCATCGGACGCTGAAGCACTTTCGCAATCAGCCAAGTTGGGCCCCAGGAAATTCCATTTCCGAGATTTCTTTAAATCTGAGAGTTCTGGAAGCGGTCGTTTGAGGGCGATCGTGGTCATTGTTTGACCGGCACTCAGAGGCTAAGCCGATTTGACCACGTGCATCGAGTGCTAATTGCATGTCAGCCGACAGCGAACATTTATTTGAAAACGAGATCGAAAATTGAATTATGCGCTTTTGTTGTTCTTTTTCTCCTGTGTGCTATACTCACATGCACTGCACATGCACACATGCAGACATGCATACATGCATGGGGTGTGCTCTGAGTCTTTGGGTTATTCCAACACGGTGCAGAGGGTTTTTACTATGTCAGTATGTGGTTATGTACATGTAGACCAAAAGCATGGTGAAAAGAGCGAAGGAAACAATGATTACCTCTCTTCTTTTTGTTCTTGGAAAAAAAAAAAAAAAAAAAAAATAAAATAAAAAAACAAAAACAAAAACAAACAAACAAACAAAGCTCAGAAAAGTGACATTGTAATTATTTATCAACAACAGAAATAAAACGATTGTATTTACGACCCTAACCCGGAATGAGGATGAATGAGACATGAGGAATGAGGGATGAAACCGTTGACTAGATTCACATTTGTACGGAATATCGCGATGCGTAAGACATCAGGCGCATCAGGACGCCGTGAAATACGAGTCCTGCATTGAGAAGAGTTTGTCGATTGGATTGAGCACAGACGATGGCACAGCCATGACGTCACTATGGTCTCGTGATAGTGTGGCTGTTCCGTACGACGGGAAGCCCCCTCCGTTCATTTCAGCGTAAGCATCGACTTGATTCTGGAACATATCTGCGGAAACAAAGTTAAGTAAGTTGGATTAAATGTTACCACTAATTAATTTACCTGATGAATTGGAATGGAGGTCAGTGAATTCGCCCGAATGGAAGTCTGACGCGCTATTCTGAGATTTATCCGTTGACCCTAAGAAGAACCACAAGATGAAGATGAAGAAGAGTGGATTACAGGGCATAATGTATGGATTCTTCCAACAAAACTCAAACTCAGTGTTTCAAGTAAATGAATCGCATGCATGAAAATTCAAATAACAGGTTCTAAATAAATGTAACATTTCCCTGAGAACAGATTGTAAAAAAGTTTACGAACTGAAGGTACACGTGCGCGTGTTGGAATGCATTCCTCGATCGATCTATTTCATTAGCTTCCTCACTAATACAATTGCGATAACGGAAACCTATATACATTTAGCTGCTTACCTGTAATTTTGAGATCCATTTCCTCGGATTTTGTAAGTTTTTCTGTTAAGAATGAACAAAAAGACAAAAGAGAAGAAAAGATATAACCCAGTTGCATAATTATTTGTTTAATAATTACCTTCATCGGGGTCATTAACCTGTTTCTTCTTCTCTTTCTTATTTGCAGCGTTCTTTTTATTCTCTTCTCCCGATTTATCTCCGCTCTGTTTACGCGCCAACTTCTTCATCTTACAAAAACGAAAATAAATATGGAGGGTTAATTAAAGAAACGATGAAAGGTGTAAATTGATATAATCACCTTAGCACGTTGATTTTGAAACCAAACTTGAACAACTCTTACTGACAGACCGGTCTCTGAAGCCAACGATTCGCGGATCTGTACAAATAATGGTTGATATGTTATTGTGTATATTTATCTTTTGCTAACATTACCTTCCGACAGGGCTTTGGATTGACTTCAAAGGAAGCTTTGAATTTGCGTCGCTGTGACGTAGTGAGGATCGTCCTCGGCCGCTTTGGCCCTTTCTGGTTGTCAGCGTCATTCTCATCGATGCTGCTCTCCTCGTCCGCTAAAAGGAACAGCCGGTTAAGTGACGTCACGTGATATAAACAAGGCTCTTACATTTAGTGCTGTACCCCGAGCACCAGTCAGGATGTTGCATGAGGAACTCACGTTCGAAGTCAGCCCGACAGAACAACTGACCATCCTTGACCACGAACTGGTCGCCACGTTGGAGCTGATGACCACAGGCTACACACACGAAGCACTGCAGATGGAACACGTGACCAACTGCCCGCATAACCAACTCATTCGAAGGGACAGTTTGCACGCAAGCGCTGCATCGTGCTGCGTACAATCTGCAAATACAACAAGCAGAGATGCATAAGCACGTTTGAGATCATCGGATGAGATCGCAGGGCATCGCAATCTGATAACGATCTCTCAGCGACCGTCATGCACGCCCAGATTACCGCCCGTCACCTGGCCCCCGATCGACAGATATACGGGACGTGATTCGTTTCTGTCCATATTCTTTGGGTCTGATCGATTATAATGAGCTGAATGACTCTCCCCGCAATTCCGCTTCCCCCCAAACGACCGAGCAGCGTCCCGCAATCACCTGCTTTATCTGTGTCCCTGATCCGATCTTTACGGCCCTCTACCAGATCACATCTCCTGATCCGCGGAGGAGGCCAGGGTGCTATTAAGCGGCGTCGCGGCATAAACACTGTTGAATCAAGCAATCGGCGCTTGTATCAAAAGCTTTTATTGTTCGCCAGAAGTGATTGCGCCACCGAATCCACGTGTTGACACTCGGATTAAAGCTAATGCAGGGGGCGCAAATAGCCCCCTTTGGCTGGGTATGCCCCTAAGGTTAGCCCCGCCTGGACAATGGCACCAGGCCCCAGGATGACCATTCCGACCTTACTCTCGTGATATCTCTCCGCATTTGGACTTTGTCCTTTTCAAGATGGCGGCCCCCACTGCTGGGCGATAATCGAGGGTTTTGAGCGATAAAAGGGGAGCTGACAGCTGTTGATGTTTGCCGCCCTCTCGACTTAGCAGGGGGCGTTTGCGTTGCTCTCCAAGCGGTCGGCTTCGAGGCTCAGCGCGACGGAGAACAGGCCTCTTGTCGTGCGGGGAGCTCTAGTATTCGTGCATGGATATGGAAGCAGAATGGCCTACGCCTATGCATGGTGCTTCTAGATACATCTGCGATCTCCATGGCAACACGCAGACATCTCTAATCTCTGAAATCCGCTATCAGAACTGGCATCGAAAAACGTCACTCTGTGATCGAACACTCAACTCCTTCTATAGACGGAGCCTGATTCGCACTTTGTACAGATGTATGAATATTATAATATTATACGGATGACTATGATATGGATGCAACCAAAGGACGCGCTCACCGATGATCATTTAACCGAATGCGCAGGTATACGCAGCTGAATTCCTCGAATCAGCCTGACAATGGTATAGATTAACTTACAATAAAATCCCTTGGTCGGAGTCATAATTGCCTATGTATGTATATACAGTGCCCCGCGTGCTTTATATGTTTGATATCTGCTATATCTATATAGCGATATCAATTACCTGTGATTATATATGCACAAGAAAGCATTGTTCTTCGCTACGAAGAAAACCGTTCTCGCCCTCATCGTTACAATGCTAATATTTAATTTGCGCGTTTCATATACGATTCATGCTGTTTGACACGCGTGCGCTGTTGCTTGTTCTCTCTCTGTCTCTTATGAGATTGATTATCACCGGCATGCGTCGCATGTCGTGGCATTCCCGTGTTCTATGGATACACTGCGATTTATGGTGCAGTTTGCCCCAGATATGTTCAGAGGAAATGGGGAAGCCTCCGATCCCAAGCTCTTCATCTGCTCACGCCCATATAAACAGGGTTGCAATGGGAGAGTTGTTGAAACCCCGTCGTGATTCTCGTCCTCATCGAAACCACTGACCACTGTGACCGGTAACAAGGTTGTCTGTTAACCACGCCCCTTAAGCTTAGTGGACATTCGGACATCCACTGACCACTTAAAGTACTATAGTATTCAGATAGCCATCAGTCTAGATGAGTGACAGCTCAATTAAATGGCCTCACACAATACTCTCGATGTAATTAGCTAAACGTTTTTTAAAATATCTCTCAGCCTCTGGTCAGCCGAGTAACAACTATACCCAAACGCTATAAACACCCAGACTGACCTGTCGTAGTCCAGTTTACACAACAATCGTCCGTTTTTGACGAAGCAGGATCGAGTAAGGGGCGCTCTGCAGAAGTCGCACTGCAGACAGCGTTCGTGCCAGGAGTTGCCCATCACCCTCAGTAGGTATCGGTCTTCAATGGTCAAGCCACAACCACAGCAGAGGGACTTGCCTCCTTGTCCACTCTCCGAGATAGGGGTCATTCCTGGCATGGGGGGAGACGGCGATGACCCCAACTGAGTGCACACTGCGACGAGAATAAGAGAAATCGAGATGCTTCACTATAATATGTTATAATCCACGTTCATCTGATTGTTATAACCATGGTAAACGATACATTCTAACATGGTAACTATGGCTTCCATGGAACTAAACATCCCCAAATATATCCATGACGACCACATAGGTGGTGCAAATAAATACGACAAAACTGTAGGTAAATCATTACGAAGCATTCACGCATATACACATGTAAATATAAAACACAACAAAATGTTTGTTTGTTGTTTTTTTAATCTTAAGGGAAATTGCAGATTCTAATGAAAAGACTTGCCTCTGCTGCTGTTCAGTTGCCTTGGTGAACTAATACATGACAGGCAGACAGTCTGGGCACTAATTGTAAACATTAATTGAAACATCCGTCAACAAGTAACCCGCTACCCCTTCATTTCTGATTCTGATGGCGCAGGACTTCCTTTGTTTTGTGTGTATGCTTACTATTAGTATCCATGGCGAAATGCGAAATCTTCTATGACAACCAGTCTGCTTGACACTATAGCATATAGCGGACATTAATTGATGCATCCGCCAACAATACAACCCCCGCCCCTACCCCCTTCCCGTCCTATTATCAAGATTGAAGAAAAAGATTTGAGATTACGATGATCGCAAAACGATCGATCATCAAATAAACATCCCTAATAATTATAATCAGTCAAACCGAGCATTAACGGGCATACAGTGGAATCCCTCATACACGAATCCTTCTCCGGGTATCATCTCATCTTGAATGTCAGAGAATCCGAAATTGTATATACATTTATATAATTATATCCTCAGTCGTCGGAGGACATTTTCAGAATGTCGTTGAGATCGATAGAGAGATGAGAGGAGGGAAGATATGTGGGGGTTGGGGGTATGGAAGGGGAGAATAGGGGGCGTGTGCGACGTTTTCATGCATTACATGTTTATGCATAAATCGATACAAGTCGAGATCGAAGAGGGCAGATAGCGTATATCTTCGGTCTGATATAGAACACACGGAGCGTCTTCGGTTTTGAGGCCTGTTCACCTGCGTCGCCGCGCAAACACCAACGAAATCGATATTCCATATTTTTCATGTTGATTTCTTTTTTTTTTTTACCTTTGAATTTTCAGCAGTTTGCTGCACCTTTGCGGAATGTTGGTGTCATTTCACCTGTTGCTTGTGTGTTCATTGGAAGCTGGCAATTTAACCAATCAATGTTTGTTGTTATGAATACTACTTACTATACACGTATCTAACCGTTCTACCGCTCAATTACTAATTTATTCAGTTATAAAAGTACAAGTATATACGATGTACATGTCAGTATACACACGTGTGTGGATATGAGCGCATAATTATAAATACAGGTTGCTAGCCTTCCATTCATATATCGACAGTAGACACACTGTTGGTGTAAATTTTCGCAAGAAATTATAAATCGACGTGATTTTTATCCTTTTCGTGTCCAGTCAAAGTGTTGCGTAATAATATTGCAGCCAAACCTTGGGATTCAACAGCACATAAGATGAGCACACGGCAAAGGTGTGTTCCGCTGCCGCTAATCAAAGGAATCAAATTTCGCTTCTGTTTTGTTTTCACGCCGCGCAAAGCAAACGCTTCGATTGATTGCACAAACATACAGACAGAATTCGGATTAGGCCGCAAATGAGGGTTAATTAGGGCGAAGTATGTCCACGCGCTTCGTGTTTACTTAACATGCCGTGTAGGTGATTTATGCCCGTAATAGGCGACGTGGAGACAAATTGAAACATTTTGAGCGAGATTGCATTTGAAGATAGACTTCAGCGCCATGTCATGTGTCAGCGTTGCTAAGTATCGAAACAGCAGACGACTCGTTAAACCTGTCAATCAACCCTAGTCCTCAAAATGATTGACAGTTCAACCACAAAAGCCACGAATGCTGAAGGACCCGCTTGCCTCGCCTAAGAAACCACCTGGTCCACGACTAAAAACCCTAATCATCTCTCTCTCTCTCTATCCACCCCCTCCACCTCTCTCACACACATGCACTCGAAGTGAATTCCGGCAACACCACTCGCGATATATGCTCGTCAAGTAATCATCTTAGAAGCGGCGGGGCAAGGGACGGGGGCTATCTCGGCTTGTTCAGCACGCCGATACACTCATCTAGAGATAAACCTCCCGGTTCTAGGATTATAAGCCTCGTTTTGCCGCATAATCGCCTCGAACAACCGTTGAATCTTCGTCGTTATATATTATATATAGTTGACTCTTTTATGACGCCTAATTGTCTTATTATTTATGCATAAACAGATTTCTTGGAATAAGTGAGGTTGTTTTAGTTATTTCAGTTTGACGATCGAGGCTAAATGAGTTGATCCACAACATTTAATCGACATAATTGGATCAATTTAGGGGGAAAAGTGTGCCATCCTTCAACATCTATATGGTTGCATCATAGGACCAGGAACGGCTATACGCAATGTGTATAGGTATATCATGCAAATCCTGATTGGTTAATTATGAGGGACATTTCAACACGAGATAAATGTCTACCCAGAAAGATAAAATGGTGCTTCAGTGATCAAATTACACATTTCCTCATACCAATATCGCAAACTTACCACAAAAACAACAAGAAAACCCACAAAAACATAACAAAAACCCCAAAAAACAGAATCGACACATATAATGACAATTATAATCAAATAGCAATTTGATTTAATTCGCGCCTAATTTGCATAATACGAGTGAATAAGTACACCGCGTGTGTTTATAAAATACTCATTAGTGATCAAGAACGACGCTTTCGTTAACCCGGATTCGAAGCCGCAGTGCCTCACCCATATTGGACGAGTAGTGGTCAACGGAGTCCAGCGGTTCCACTTTGAAAGCAGGA
This sequence comes from Capitella teleta, assembly GCA_000328365.1. Lineage (NCBI taxonomy): Eukaryota > Metazoa > Annelida > Polychaeta > Capitellidae > Capitella > Capitella teleta. The sequence goes on along the minus strand of KB308962.1, from coordinate 415,713 downwards.
GGTCCGAGAGAGGTTTCCATCGCTCAGAATCACTTTATCCTTTCGCTCGAATCGAAGTTTTTGAGCTCAGCACAGCACAACGTGCTGTTTAATCCCGTGCCGCAGCGAACAAGGGGCGGAGTCAGTGTCGACCAATCAGAGAGCGAAGCTTCCCAGGGGGCGGGGCCTTGTTTAATTTGAGATTACTATAATTCTGCGTTCCTCGCCAATCTGCGAGACGGGGAATTTATAATGCACTCCGTAATCATAATTACGAAGTACTATTTAAAGAGGTAGCACAATTCGGACTTTCATACTTCTTACTGGAAGCAGAGCAACACTCGAGTCTTCGTTCTGGCTTCCTACGACCGGTGACTCATACGATCATCTACGATACATATCATTTGTAGGTGAGCATTAAATATCATGCTCTGTGCTCATGGGATGATGTCATTAGAAGATCCATTGCATGCCTTTTCTTAGAAAATGAGCAAGATTCGCATAGTTCATAAGCCAAAAAATGGAATTAAATAGAAAGGTTGGAAACATCATTATTTTGGAAATCCTTGAAATTAACATCTGAAATAGATCAACACCATCACCATCATCATCATCATCATCATCATCATCATCATCATCATCATCATCATCATCATCATCATCATGAGCCAGAGCCAGAGCCAGAGCCAGAGCCAGAGCCAGAGCCAGAGCCAGAGCCAGAGCCAGAGCCAGAGCCAGAGCCAGAGCCAGAGCCAGAGTCAGAGTCAGAGTCTGAGCCAGAGCCACAACAACAGCCACAGCCACCGAAAACGACACTGATGGCACCGAATAAGGACAATGCACGATTGCATAGTGCCAGCAGCAGTATATTTGACAATTGATATTTCTGAAGTCAGAGGAGATTTCTTCGTGATCACACTTGTCTCAAAAGATGGTTTGAAAGAAAAGGCTTCAAATATCTCATAAAGGATAACAGGTTGCTGCTAATTATTTCGTCGGTTTCAGCGTCGTGCGACTGCTCCTCGATTGCTTCGTACACGCATTTAACATGCAGTAGAAGAAAAGAGAAAATTTTAAGGAGAATTAAGGAGGATGAGACGAGGAAGAGGACAGGCAGGAGGATGCACTGAGGAGCTGGACTGCTAGAAAGAGGAAGGGAAGAAATGTGGGTGCGATGAGAGGTGTGCTCTCCAGGCGGACAGCAAAGCAAAACGAAGCACCCTGACGAGCACATCGCTCGATGCTTTATCAGCATCGTCGATTCGAAGATACTCCTTAAACGTTTTCAAGAGATAACGGCGCGTGTCGTTGCCAAGGTAACCATGAATAAGGGGGTCACGAAAAAAATTTCCTGCATCAATCATTCAATCATTTATGCCTTCGGAGTCATGCATGCAGACTGTCATATGGCTGCGTGGCCATGTTCGTGTTTTCAATTAGCGTTCATGCTCTTCTCGCGCCGTCCGTCCGTTCGCGGAGTAAACAGCCCTTAAAAGCCCCCGTTTCCTTCGGTACACACGCTGCCATTGACGTTCACAGTCGCCGCTTCATCGCTTTGGGCCTCATTCGCATTGATTCGACGTTTTGTTCTTTCACAAGAGACACCATTGCGCACGCAGAGAGAGATTCAAAGAATGCATGTCGATGCTAAAGACCCATTGATCAGCCGACTGCGGCATCGATTTGTTATCGTTTTGATAAACAGAGGTGCGAAAGTCGCCACTTCGAGTACCTTTTGGCGCTAAAAACGACTCACTCGAAATGCAGAAGGGGGCGGGAGGCCTTGGGAGGCAGATTCCGAGATATCTACTCTGACCGGTGCTTGGTCCGAGCGTATCTTAATCGTCCTTTCAAGAGCTCATCCGCATGATGAATGGGTTGGTCATCATAGGCAGATGTGCAGGTGATGTGCTGGCCTCCCTTCGCTGATAACAGCCTCGTCCAGGTACAACGCCAGAGATAAGATTATTCAGACGGCTCAATCGACGATGCTCTCTTCTGTCTTCAACATTGCGAACGCACTACAATGGATGCTGTATGCTCTTAGCTTCCTCCTTATTGCGCCGCTTCAATGCTGTATTTTGTATTGCATTATAGCTTAATTATTAAAGGTTGCACGTCACCAAAGGCATGCTCGTGGAACATTCGACATTATATACTAGTATAAATTTAGGCAATTCACCCGAAGGTCCCGAACTATTTATTTTTGTAGCTGTTGTCAAAAATGTGATTCTTGTTCTACATTATTATGATAACAGTGACGTCATTTTTATATACCATTAATTCGATCTACAAGTTACCACACTGGCATAATAATTATGCGTGCTGAACCTGTTCTTTTTCTGCTGCACGTTTTATATTTTGCTGCATACATGCACTGTTCACATTCCATGTTAAATACAGCCTTTTAAAAACTGCATTCGTATTTTGTTATACTGAATGTATTCTTTTCTTGTTGCACACGCCACTTTTGTTTCTTCTGGTTACCTTTTTTTAACTGCTTTTTTTTCTAACGCATTTCTCTTTTTTTACTGCATGCCTCTTTTTTTCTGCTGCATATACCTCTCAGTCTTTTGTTGCATTCCTATATTTCTGCTGCATGCCTTTTTACTGTATGCCTCTTTTTTTCTGCTGCATATACCTCTCAGTCTTCTGCTGCATTCCTATATTTCTGCTGCATGCCTTTTTACTACATACCTCTTTTTTTCTGCTGCATATACCTCTCAGTCTTCTGTTGCATTCATATATTTCTCCTGCATGCCTTTTTACTGCATGCCTCTTTTTTTTCTGCTGCATATACCTCTCAGTCTTCTGTTGCAATCCTATATTTCTGCTGCATGCCTTTTTACTGCATGCCTCTTTTTTTCTGCTGCATATACCTCTCAGTCTTCTGCTGCATTCCTATTTTTCTGCTTCATGCCTTTTTACTGCATGCCTCTTTTTTTTTCTGCTGCACATACCTCTCAGTCTTCTGCTGCATGCCTCTTTTTTTCTGTTGCATGCCTCTTTTTTTTCTGCTGCACATACCTCTCAGTCTTCTGCTGCATTCCTATTTTTCTGTTGCATGCCTCTTTTTTTTCTGCTGCATATACCTCTCAGTCTTCTACTGCATTCCTATTTTTCTGTTGCATGCCTCTTTTTTTCTGCTGCATATACCTCTCAGTCTTCTACTGCATTCCTATTTTTCTGTTGCATGCCTCTTTTTTTTTCTGCTGCATATACCTCTCAGTCTTCTACTGCATTCCTATTTTTCTGTTGCATGCCTCTTTTTTTTTCTGCTGCATATACCTCTCAGTCTTCTACTGCATTCCTATTTTTCTGCTGCATGCCTTTTTACTGCATGCCTCTTTTTTCTGCTGCACATACCTCTCAGTCTTCTGCTGCATGCCTCTTTTTTTCTGTTGCATGCCTCGTTTTTTCTGCTGCACATACCTCTCAGTCTTCTGCTGCATGCCTCTTTTTTTCTGTTGCATATACCTCTCAGTTTTCTGCTGCGTGCCTCTTTTTTTCTGCTGCACATACCTCTCAGTCTTCTGCTGCATTCCTATATTTCTATTGCATGCCTTGTTTGTTTCTGTTGCATATACCTCTCAGTCTTCTGCAGCATTCCTCTATTTCTGCTCTATGCCTTTTTTTCTGCTGGATATACCTCATTATTCTTCTGCTGCATTCCTTTTTTTCTGTTGCATGCTTTTTTTTTTTTACTGCATGCCTTTTTTCTTTCTTCTGCTGCATAAATGTCTTATTCGTCTACTGTATGCTTTTTTTTCTGTTGCATGTTTCTTCTTTTTTATACGTGCCTGTTTTTTTTTCTACTGCATGCCTCTTTCTTTCTTATGCATGTTTTTTTTTCTGTTGCATTCCTCTTATTTCTGCTGCATATCTCTTCTTTTTTTTTTCTACTGCATTCCTCTTTTTCTGCTGTGTGCTTTTTTTCTTCTACATGCCTCTTGTTCTGCTGCATACACATTTCCCTGCTGTGTGCACTGAATATGTTCTTTTTCCGCTGTATACATGCATACTTTTGTCTTTACTCTGCTGAATGTTTTCGTATTATGCAACTTGACATTTAATATATATTTTTCTTTCTTATTTGGGGGAAATGTATGGTTTAAATCAGCCCTAACTTCTTTAATTGTGAATGGATTTGTTTGGAATTGGTTTTTAAAGCTACCAAATCCATTTCTCTGCATTTCAGTTCCCAAAATGAACATGGTTTTATTGTATTAGAAACATTGTATAGAGACCCTAAATTGAGATTATTTTGCCATTTTCATAGGACATAGCGCTTAATTTACATCCCCGCTCACTGATCAAACAGAAGATGATTAAAACGAAACAGTTTATTCAGAATTGCATAACCCATGCTTTTGGCATGTTAACCAGCGGTTTGACAACCACGGATGTTGTTCAGAGCCGGAATTCTTCATGGCATCCCATTGATAATGGAACGAACAGTTTCCATAGGGATAGCATCTCACTCTTCCGTCAGACATTGACGCAACTCATCCAGGTTTGTTGGCTGTACCTACCTGTTGATGAATCGCATTGAAGGCTTCACCCACAAGGTCTCGCTGGGGTTCATATCTGGACAGCAAGTTGGCCAAGAGAGAGACGATTCACATCTTCAAAATTGAGGAATGTCTGGATTTTCTTGGCTTTGTGACATGGAGCGTTGTCATCTGGTAGCAGAAAATTCCCACACAAGGCCTCCCAAGCAAATGGAGGCATTTTTCTCCCATGATCCTCCTGTAACCCACTTGGCTCACGGTGCCCCACGAAAAACGATTAGAGATTTTGCACAGTGATGCAAAGCTGCCTGAAATGTTGGTCCACCACAGCGGATTGAACTCTGTGCTGGACACACGTTTTCAGGACAAAATTCATGTTAGCGCAATTGAACGCGGTTACTGCCATCTTGGGTGTGCGACTCAAAACGGGCCTCACTGCTGAATACAACATGCTGCCATACGGCACCCTGGATTTGGAGGTGGGTCCAGGCCAAGTTGAGGCGAGCATCCCGGTGTCTATCGGTGAGCAGAGGATTTCAAACAGGCCTTCTGGGTCACAGGTTAGCCTGGGTTAATGTGGCGTTAACCAGTGTCCGGGAAACCGGATTTCCAGGTCCTCTGCCATCGAACTCAAAAGGTGCTCATTGTTGTCGTTCAGCTGTACTCGAATGTACAGATCAGGAAACGATTGTTTCTTCTGAAGTCTTTTGTGGGCGAACTGGTCGAGGTTTCTATATTGGTCTTCCAGTCTTGTGTTGCTGTTCCAGGATCTTGCTGACAGTTCCCTTTGTGATATCCATTTGTCCCTCATTTGTTTTCTATTGTGTCGCGTACTAAGCAAAAGCGTAGGAATGCAAGTATCTCTTTCTGCATGTACTAGCAGTCTGTATTGCTTTTTTTTCTGCTTTTTTCTGCTTTTTTTTTTCTTGCCTTGTATTTTTTTTATTATTAGTTTTTGTTTTTGTTTTGAGTGCCATTTTTTAAATGCGAATGTCATTTTTCTTCGCTGAGAGCCGTCTCGCTGCTGTCTGCTTCTTTTCCCTCTGTCCCTTCATTATCATTAGAGTCGTGTCCCAGGCATTCCATCAAAATTATTTCCCACGGTTTCCCTAGCAACGATTCCGTTTTCCCGTCCAATGGCCCATTCGTCCCCGTTTAGCGTTGAAATGAGGTCAGCGCGTGACGTGGGACCGGCCCGATGGCCAGCGGGCCCGGATCGGCCCATCAGCTGGAATGCCCTCTTTGTTTTCGCCAAATCGCGTAAATCAGCGTCCATGTCGACGCGTGTGAGATGACGACGTTTTCCCAGGAAGTCAAGTCATCAGCGCGAAATTTGTGCAAAGAGCGATCGCTTGTCATTCGCTATAATGGACGGTCGATGGGCATTGGCGAGTGGTCAGCCCACGTGCTCTCTGCCCTCTGGCGATCGTTGGCACAAAGGACTTTACGACACCTAAATGAAACCCTTTGAGTCATGCATTGGCTACCTGGCATATATGTATCAATGTGTTTATTGGAGAAGCGCGTGTGCGATTCACAAAGTGTTGAAAAGATCAAAATAATTTGTTTAGCAGTCTAAAGGGATGGCCCGACTTTGATTTTAAATTGAATATAAATCTCTTTAAAGTTTGAACTAGATTGCGTCACCAACTGGTGCGCCTTACCAAGAAGGCCTTTTGCCTTACTCGCCTAAGGCTTCACTGTTTCTCCTCATCGCCTAGCTGAGAATTAATTTCCAGGCTTCAATCCTTCAATATTATTGAAGGACTTCCAATTCAATGAAAAAAACTGTTGCTTTTGCGCTGGGTGACATGTGATCGCAGAGCAAACATTCCATCTTGAGACAAATTTCTTTAAATCACGTTTCTGAAGCGGTCCACAAAAGAACGGAGATAATTTAAGAAAACGAAACCAAACATTTGTCTGTCATGGCTGAGAGAGGCGAACGTGTTTGTTTGACTTCACGCTTGTCAATCGAATCAACAGATTATGCAACACAGATTGAAAAGGTGTCGGCAAGTGCTTGTTGGTTTAATCGTTTAATTAACCTGATGAATATATGGATGCAGTCGAACGATTCGAATTTTTTCTTTATGATAGCATGTGCATTGTTCAGAGAACAAACGATGTGCTACGTGTACAAGTATCAATGCTTCGAATGGTGAGCATAGTTTATAATAAAATGTGTATCATGATTAATAAGGCACTCTTATACTACGGCGATTCTATTGCGGGGTATTCATACTAATTATGCATACACATGTATTAGCGATGATTAAACACCGACACGCTAATTTAGAGCGATATAGATGCATAATGATGCCCACACAATGTAAATTATATGGGAACCACTTGACCCAACTTATATGGTAGATTATGCAATTGGTGGATTATCTAACAGGGACCAGCAGCGCCTCTGATCACACCCGGGTGCAGGGCTGAGCAATCACCTGAGGAGGAAGAGGGCTTTGGTTACATATGACCCCCATATGAATCTGATGACCACCATGTCATTCGTCTTATTCAATTAAAAGCGAGTCCATCTGCTTCTTCTCGTTAGAATTAATCAGATGCAGATCGAGGCACCTGCATCGCCTCTGAAGCAATCCTATAATTAATCAAATAAACAGACTGTCGGGTGGTGCGCTCTCCATGAGGGTGCATGTATTGCATGCGCGCTATGAAAGACATTCGGATTTCGATCGTATTCGACCAAGCGCATGTTATGTTATAAGTATATACCATAGTGCATTAGTCGAACTGTGGTTATTAAAATAGCCACATTATTAAGGGTTAACGGCATAATCTACCCGGGATTATAGTTGACATACCTGTGTTTTGGACAAACCCAGAAAATTCAAATGTTGAAAATCAGATATAAGCAAGATTTATGTGTAGAATTAATGGCGTTTACATCTGGTGTTGGGGCATGACATCAGAGAGTACACATGCCAAGTGTGAATAGGCTCAACCCAAGACGTCTTTATCTTGCATGCTGCGTGCGTTAGGACAGTAAGGTCACATGCTGGGTGAAGACCATTTGGGATTCATCGAAAAGGCTAATCCTGGTCCCGAGTTTCTGCGCTGGCGTCAATTTACAAGGTATATATAACACCAGCCGAGCCGTAAAAGCACAATATTCGCTTTGCTTATAATGCCACCACTCGCATGTTTACATCCGTATTCGACGGGAGGGGGCGCATCAATCGGTTTCAGGATTACGAAATCCCAATGTGGCATTTGCGATCGCATATGAAGCACGGTGTCTCTGTCGTTGTGCCCATTAGCATGCGTCCCACGCAGGATCCCACGTCGTGCCCTGTGCGGAGGCATCTTCCCTCGTCCCTCGACCATCGTCAGGTGTTCATAAGTCGAATGGAGGTTGACAGAAAGGATCGGAGGCGAGGCGCTTCGTTTGCCGAACACGACCGAAGCACAGAAGCGCAGATGCCGAGAAGTTGATGAAAGTCGTCGGCTGTTTGCCTCCTGCGATCAATCAAGACGCTTATTAAACCACGACATGTATAAGGTGCACGAGAAGGCGAGGTGCGTGCCGCAAGGCCAGCAACATATTATGCATTATATGCAATGGTCGTATGTAATCGAAACTACATTGTAATCATTTAAATGCATTCCTTTTCTCTGCAAATTCTCACTGGTCATTCTCTCTCAATGCTTTAGTATTCGCTTGGAAAATATGCTTTTCTCGTATACTTTCAGCATCGTCTCTGGTCGCCCCCCCCCCCGCCATTTTGCCTCCTCCACCTCCCGATTTACCTCCTCCACTTCCCCATTTCGCCTCCTCCACCTCCCCATTTGCCTCCCCACCTCCCGATTTGCCTCCTCCACCTCCCCATTTGCCTCCTCCACCTCCCCATTTGCTTCCTCCACATCCCAATTCGCCTCCTCCACCTCCTCATTTGCTTCCTTCGCTACCTCCTCCCGTGAGCGGTTGTCACCTGTCAAGTGGCCTTTGACCTTTCGCTTTGCTTTGCTTTGACGCGTGAGATCTTTCATAATTAGACGTTTTAGCGATCCTTGGAGCGGAAGACTCGAGCCCTGAGTCCATCAATCGGCCATTCATCTTGTGCTCGTCATTTCAACACTTGGCTGATTGTTCCACGGAGACCATCTTTCGCTGATTCGGCATTTCGCCCACAGGGAGCGGTGCACGCACGATTGATCGCGCGAGGCGTACGACACGTGCACGACACAAAATCCGCGCATTTGAAAGCAGGGCTGACAAAGTTGTGACAGCAGTGTCATTCTCATCTGCATCAAAGTTAAAGGAGGCAATTATGGCGGCACAAAAGCCAAACTTCCAAATCCGCTTATGGGGGAAATGATGGCCGCTGCGATGAAAGATGACCGTTTGATGTCCGTTCGAGTGCTTATCAACATCAGATCGTGAGGTGACAATTTTGCTGTGAGTCTAAATAAGATCAAACGCTGACCATGTCCGAGTGCTGACCAGCAGCGATGACCGATCGTAAGACGACGCAAGGCTCTGCAATATCACGCAAAACCCGGCTTCAGTGGCTCTTCTAGCCGACGCGAGGAATTCATTAAGTCTTCGCTTATAGCCAAAGCGCCGGAAACGCGCGTAATCCGGCCCAGAGTCGGGAAGCAATCGGGAAGTCGGAAGCCGGCAAACAGCGGGTCGTGTGCAATAGAACGCCCCCTGGCGAGTGTGAATGGCGACCGTGAGGCCGTAAACGGCTTTATGACGCCAATAAAGGATGCGCGCCTGAATGGAACCACGTGACGCCAGCCAACAGGTGGTCTGACGTCGAATGAACAGTCCGGATGCCTCGTCCGAATGTTCACTTTTTTGTTGACTGGATTGAAGGGGATTCCTATAAGGATACGATGCACATGTGCCATCTCGATATGCGGGGCAGTGCCTATTGATTAACGCGTAGACCTGCATTCCCATGTCAACATAAATCGAGAACGTTTCCGGGAAATCCATAGCGACCATAGCAAACCATAGCAACGACGGCAGGAAACAAAATGTACAAATTGTCGAGTCTTGTAGTTTTGATTTCGTGAACGAACTGACCGAAGCCAGGGCCGTTATTCGAGGATTTTATTAGACATTGTAATTTACAACGGACAAGAAAACACATCAAAAAATGGAATAACATATTACATGCACAAAATAATTTAATTTAATAAATAACCACGAGATATATAATGCACAGAAATGAAGAAAGGACTCAAAAGCGATGAAAATATATCAGAACAAAATTAGCACACACATGACGAAGCAAGAGTTCATTTGAGTGCACACAAGTTGATGACGTCAGTTGTGTGCATCGGTTGCCATGGAGATCACGATGGCGGCGTGAAATAATTATTCTGCATGCAGTAAAGTTTATCCATCGGAGCTGTTCCCTGGTTTCCCGTCACGGATTGACCTAGGAAGTCATCCATGGGGTCAAGGTCGTTTATCTGTGAGCACGTGGTTGGCACGAGACCAGACAGAGAGAATGGAGCTGAAACGAGATCAAAATGTTGTTAGCATGGATGATTCTTGGATCAGAGATTGTTCTTTACTAGTTTGATGCGAAGAAAATCCCGTCAAGAAATCCTTACTGCTCTCGGAATTCTCTTCTTTGAGGGCGAATCCGTCCTTCAAAATGCTGTTCTTATTCTCGTCTATGTTTCCAGGAAAGAAAAAGAACATTATTTTAATCAATCGCAAAGTCTCCTCATGGCTAATGATCGCAATTTTCATTAAATGTTCCAATCTTCTTTAAACATCTTTCAATTTCCTTTCGCGTTTTTTTCTCTTCCGAATTTCCACTAATTCGTCTGCATCGATTTTTGACTGATGCTCATTTACCAGAATCTCACCTTGGGCATTCTCCGCCTTTTTCTTGCTCTTGGCTGGTTTCTTTTTCTCGCTCTCTTCACTTTTGCCATCTGTGTTCTGTTTTCTGGCCATTTTTTTCACCTATGAAGAAATTTATTCATTGTAATAAAATTAGGATAAAAATAAAAACTACAGTAATACATGTGAAAATTGTTGAGCATTCTTAATTTTCACCTTGGCTCTCTGATTTTGGAACCAGACTTGAACAACTCTGACAGTTAACCCCGTCTCTGCGGCCAACGACTCACGGACCTATGATGGTATTTAAAGCATGCAGTTGACGTAATAATATCTGATTGGATCTCACCTTTCTACAGGGTTTCGGATTCACCTCAAACGCCGCCTTGAACTTCCTCCTTTGAGATGTGGTGAGGATGGTTCTGGGTCTTTTGGGGCCCTTTCCTCCCTCACCCCCTTCGCAACCCTCGTCTCCACTGCTATCCCCCTCCGCTGTGGAATCAGCCAATGTATTACATAATCATTCGAGCGAATCGCACCCACATTTGGATCCGAACGACCACAGTTCTGGCGGTATCCCATGATGCATCGGAGGCGGAGGGACGTAGAGAAGGAATTCTTTCTCGAAATCCAGTTGACAGAAGAGGCGACCATCTCTGATGTAATACTGGTCACCCTTGGACAGTTGATGACCACACGCGATGCAACAGAAGCACGAGGCGTGATACACTCGACCACCGACGTCTCCTGACCGCATCACCAACTGACCACCGGTCACGGCTTGACCACAACCCGAGCAACGCACTGAGTACAATCTGGAAATGAAGTTCATAACACTTATGCAAAGCTGTTGAATGAGATATTTGAGCATTTGACGGGAGACCCTCGCCTCTTTCATGTTCATCTCAGTGATTGACACGGAAATCATGTCGTTAACAGCTGCTTAATGACTCCATTCTGCGCTAAATCAGGCGTGTATTATTGAAGGAATTATCACCTTATCGTGATTAAAGCCAATCGGGCTGCTATCAATTAGCTTCACAAGCTTCTTTGAATTAACCGACTGTTGACACGCTGTTCATAAACAAAGATTTTCCATCCCGTTTTTCATTAATTATGAAAAGTATGTACACACTGTCCATGCGATAATGCGGCGACGAAAATAGATCGACGCGCAATGATACGCATGTTAACAGAAGATCAAAGAGCGTCGCCATCCGCTGATGCCTTTGATTTACAGATTTAAGATTAGGGATTAAACGATAGCAGAGATATGAAACATTGAAACCCCACGCTGGGTATATACTGAGAATACCAGTATAGTGGTCAAGTTATGCCCAGTGCAATATGGCGTTTTTTTTTTCAAATCGTATATTTAATTCTGCAAATAATCTCAACAAAACAATATCCTCAGATGAATCACCTGTCCCGCAAACAAGTCTAATTCAGAAGGAATAAAAACCTCAACCCATTCAACCGGAGTCAGAGCCAGTGCCCAGCATAGATATAGCACAATATGTTTATGACCACTCTATGTTAACAAGACAACACACGATATTCAACCTGCGAATCGAATCAGCTAGCTCATCTATAAACAGATTCAGACCAGGCCTCCCACCCCCTCCAGAAGCACCAATAACCCCTGGAGGCATGAGCACCAATGTTTGGCAGTGTCCAGTAGAGCAAGGGGTTTTAGAGCTCTGGATATTTGCTCCTGGGTGGCTTCAAGCCGATCCCTAGTGCCCCATTCAGGGGACCATTCTGTGCTTTAAGAGAGAGAGTATTGCTCATTGCAGGAGCCGCATCTTCCACACCCTCAGGGAGAGCATCCTCTTCGAGTGGGATGAGGCTTCGGTCGAGATCAAAGCACAAATGACAGATGGGCGATTAATCTCTTTGTGCATGCAAAACGCAACAATTTAATCCTTGCGTACATTTACCTTGATATGCGCATATACAAATTATATGCATCTTTGCTTCATTCTTTATAACGTGATAATGATTTTTCCTCTTTGTAAAAATAGTCTTAGGCCTTGGAGTGGATGAAACATGAAATATATCGACAGGTATAATGTAGCATTGTAATCATCAGAAGGGGTGATGAATGGGGCCGTAGATGTAGATCAGATGCCGCATGCAGTCTCCTTTATCATTTATGGCAAAAATGGAGATGTTAAAATGATGAGAAGAGGACGAGGGGGGGAAGAGGGGGGAAGGGGGCATCAAAACCAATCGATACACGGCATCGAAAGCAGAGATAAGATCAAGGAACACAAGGCATGTCAGAGAAGAATCATGATTTATAAGGAGGGGTATACATGTATAGGAGAACTGGAATGAGAAAGAAGAGAAGAGGAGAAGAATAGGAGAAGAGGAGTAGAAGTCAGAATGGTAGAGGAGAAGAGGAGATGGAAAATCAAGAGAGGGCCTGTTGCACCTGTCAGCCATGAAGTAATCAGTGAACAATTGCGGTAATTCCGCCCAGAATCAAAACTCGATCACGCCTAATTGAAAAGGCAGCAAACCGATCGCTGACCGCGCGACAAAGGGCAGTTAAATGACCGTTTGTGGTCAGCCGTGGAACAGATGCTTCTTCTAATTTTCAGTCGACGGCGAGTGGAAATGCCGCTATGACATGCAAGCGTGTTACGTTTCACAGAAGAGCAACGCGAGATGACATGTACTTTACTTCTCAGACGTGATTTACGCGAGCGCAGAATTACTCACCTCGCGTAGTCAGCTTTGCACAAGAGACGACCGTCTTTGGCGAAGCAGGACGAGGTCAGTTGCACTCCGCAGGCGTTGCACGACAGACATTCCTCATGCCACGAGCGTCCGGCTGCCTTCAGAAGGAAGCGGTCAGCGATTGCTTGACCACACCCGAAGCAAGCAGACTCAGCAGATAGGGAAGACGAGGAGGGATCTGGAGGGTGGAGGCAGTCGGGAGGAGGCAGGGGTGGTTGACCTGTGTTCGAAATGATACATTAATATTAGAGCGAATGCATGCATAACGTGCATGCATACACAATCATGTGTATACTCGAGAAGTCTAATAAAAGGTCGTCTTGTGTAATGTTTTGAATCGCCCATTTTCTATATCCATTGATCTTTTGAGAATCGCGTTCAGTTGCGATACGTTACGTAAACGTATTAACACACATCTACGAAGCGACAAACACATCTGAACGCACGCAATTCAAGGCGCTACGCGATTCGCGCCTCTCTGTGCATCGGAAGCGCCTTCAGAGGGATGAGCTTCGATATTCAAGATCACGAATTGAAATCACGATTGTTACAAATGTGACGCCGATTCGTCTTTGATGTGACTTGCAACGGCGTCTTGACTTCTTGAGGGCCAGGTCGGTTTACACGTGGCCCGTTGGAACGGGTAATCACTTGTTAATTACGAGGGTGATTAATTCTCAAGACGGAACCTGATCTTGGACTGTTACACCAACACGTGTCAACAGTCTGGCGCAAACGAATTAAACAAAACGAAAGCTTCCTTCAAAGAAGCTCTTTCACTTTCGTTTCAGCACATATTGCATGGGGAGGGGGAAGGGGGCTGCCATCGCCCCCTCGTCGCTCGCATGGAGAGTTATTTGTTTTCTGTGCACCTAATGAAACGCGGGGGGAGGGCAACACTATTCCAGGGATCGCCATGGCATTTCCAGGAATTCAATATCAGGCGGGAAACCCAGGCAGCGTGGCTTTATAAGACTCTCATCACGTGACCCTGCGCCGAGTCATAAGTGACCTTGGAGGCATCTATCAGAGGGAGTGACAGCGCAGTGTGGAACAGCAGGCGCCGCTCTTCTGTGAGATGAACAACATCCCGACAAACGACCCCGTCACACTCATCCATCTGAATCTGCCCTTCGCCATTGGGATGTAATCACAGGTCCTTGCGTAATAATGAAGTATCCTTGACCATCCCCTTATGTCCATTCAACGGTCATCTGACATGCGTTAGTGATCAGTGGCCGGTTGATCCGACATGTCAGCACTCTCATTAGGCCACGGGGACCTCTTTCCCTTCGCGCAATATCCCTCTTCACGCCCGATTACTCTCAGCGGTATCCCTCCGCCACCGCACATGCAGGTGCCTTTTTCCGAACCGACGCGCGCCGCGTAATTTGGCGGAAAATCGGAGACAAAATTAGCCTCGGGGGAGGGGAGTGACGTCACATCTTCATTTGCATGCGACGAGAAAATTGGCTATGAGAACTGATTGAAATGAAGCGGATTTTTATGTAATGGTCGGGGTTGGAGATTCAATGAAGTCGTTGCATTGGAATCATTTTAAAATTTCAGAAATCATGCAGGCATCCTCGGTCGGGTTGTGAGTGTGTGTGTGTGTAGGTGTTTTTTTGTTTTTGTTTTTTTGTTTGTTTTGTTTTTTGTTTTTTTCTAGTATACTAGTGCATGCTTAAATGTTGCACAAGAATTATGCAACAATTTAACAAGGATAAAGAACACTGGGCGTTAATAAGTAAACATTTTTTGCAGCGTTGATTATGTTGAATTGAATGCTTAATTGGAACAGAATTGTATCACATTGTTACACTCCGTGGCATATATAGTGACCGTATAATACACAATTAAAGCGAGACGGGAATCATGGAATTATCGCTCACCTGCTGCGCTGTCTTCGCTCTGATCCGTCGCAGTTTGTCGGGAATTGGAGAAATCCATGGCGTGATATCCAATCGAGTGGCAAAAAGGTACGGAAGGCAACAGATCACTCAGAACCGGCCTGAAATCCGAATAAGACAGGTAATTCACTGATTAAATTAAGAAACAGAGTCAACGAGAAAACGAAACAGAACAGCGCACTCAAAGAAATCTTGAAATTTTAATTTGAAATCCATTGAGCATTGAACTTGAATCAAACGGTAGCGAGAAAAGACCCTTTTTAACGCCCAGCCACCCTGAAAATTTGTTCCTTTGTTCTGCGGTCACCCTGTCAGGAAAACTAGTTGACTTTTCAACCCCGAATTTTTCTGGTTCTTTGACACGAAAAGTTTTAAGCAGAAGGAATTCTGTCTCTGTTCCGTTTATTATAATTGGATCACTTAATTTCGTGGACGTTATAAACAAAGTGAAATTTAATAAAAGTAAACAATTTGTGCTGCTGCCAAATGCATGACATGCATATATATAATTGCATTTACTTGCACAAGTATATAATACATTGTAATAATGAACAACTAGCCGTTGAAGGCATCACATCTGAAAAATGTGCATAATTACCGGTTAACACAAAGATGCTCTAAAAAGACTATTGATACGTGCCCTCAAATGTACACACGTGTAATAGTGCAGGAAAAGATGTCAGCCGTTAATTGAATGCAATCAAATTGAATCTTTAATTCCAACAAAAACGAGTCCTATTTTAGCTTTTGCTTTAAATTATCGAGAACGTGGTTGAACATTAGTTGTACAATATGATAATATCTTGAGTGAGTATACGAGGCGTCTAACTCACATGTTTCTGTGCTGCTCGATGCAAGATCTCCGCTCTGACTCCATGTCGCTGGTCGCCATTGACGAACTCTTTTCTCTGCTGTGATACGACGCCTTCTTACGCCCTGCACGCTGATTGGCTGAGCGCACCGATGAGCCCAGCGCCAGCCAAACCCCTCCGCACCATATAAGGAGAATCATCGAGCGGCATTGATTCGATTGCAAAGATCAAACGCCGCTTCAAGGATTCGGTTAAAACCAAGAATCAGATCATTTAAATGCTTGTCTGTGAGATAAGATTATTGGTTGTGTTTGGGTGTCAAATGCAGATATGGTGTATACAATGTTTATCAAACATGCGCTTGGTTATGAGATGATAATAATGAAGGAATGCATCGATAAATGTATGTTTCATTGGTTTTGACATGAACGCATCATTACTACATGCACAGGTATTCAATTCCTACACTGTTTGGTAAAATGTCGGTCATTTCATAAACGAATGCCTCGATGATTCAAAGAAGGAGCGAATGATTAAATGATTGAGTTTTAAGTTATTTTGTTCAATGAAGAGATGATTCAATGCTTGAATGATTAAAAATAGCGATTAAAGGAAGGATATATTTACTAAGGCCGAAAGGGTTTAATGCTTCGCCCTGCATGCACACGGAAAAGAAGGAAATTGAATTTGACACATGACAACAAAACGAGCAGGAAAATTCAGGTGAAACGCTCTCTGTATTACAGTAGATGGTGAGTAGTGTTCATGACGCCGTACATCATTGCGATTGAATCTGACGATTTACAATGCATGGAGTTTAATTCAATAAACTGCAGTTTCAATGATTCAATGATTAGATGAATGAATGATCGAATGATTAATGAATGATTGATTGGATTGACGAATGCATGAATCATGTACTCCAATTAGTTTGCAGTAAACATTCAATTGGATATTAGAGAGGATTCCTATTTTTATTGCAAGTAATATATCAAAGGCAATGGATTCCACTGATATCCAATTAATGCGATCAATCGAGATTTTATTTCAGCAAAACCTTTGTATCTCGAACTTCAGAAATGAAAAATAAATTTCAATGAGGTCAAAATGGTGCTTCATCCCCAGGCATCCAGTATGGCATGTGTATAAAATTACACCTGGAAGTGTACATAATAACTCTGTAGTATTACTGAAATGTTACATAACTGTGCATTCGCGCGACAAACAAATTCGACTGCTGGATAAAGATGCACGTATTCTTCCCTAGGCTTCCCTATTCTTCCCATGATTTGCCCCATTTCAAAATCGGAGTCGACCACGTGTCTTCTTGCCCCCCTCCCCCGGGCCTGCTTCCTTTTGTTTTCTGAATCTCATTTGATTCAATTTTATCTCTCTATATGCATGGTGTTGTTTTTTCTTGTCATCGCAAACTCATTCGATTGAGCGATTAATCTTATGCGTAATTTACATGTTGTTCTCATATCCCATGCGTAATTATCACTGCTCTGGGCTCTCGTCTCATCCATCTTGGAGTGTTTACTTGTTCCTCGCAGAAGAAGAGCCAAAGTGAGAGAAATGGAGTGTTCCACTAACGTTCAGAATCATGTTTACAGCAACTCCTTAGCAACACATAGCAACACATAAAAGCGCGTTTTCACAATCTCTTGATTCTCCAATCACAGGGATGAGGAATTGGCCATCACGTGGGTGGTCAGCTCACCCGCCAAATAACAATGTTCATGTTCCACTGCGCCCCAAGCGGCTGATCACAGAAATTGTGTGCGCCGGGAGATCGCAGAACACCGGTTGGAATGAGTGTTCTGTGGATGCACAGGATTCAGCGACAAAATAATGCGAATACGCCGGGTATTCTATCAAACGGCGGTTTTCATAATTGCGAATAATGAATTTTGTTTTGCTTTCATGTTGAGAATCCATATAACACGAAAACAGAATAGAATACATTTAATAAATGAAGTTCATGTTAATTTGCATGTATGTGTGTATACATGTACATAGAAGAACTTGAATTCTCGGAACCTCACTTACCGACTGCTCTGGCATTCTGCTTTGTTCTCAGGTAAGAAGTCAGTGATTCCAATTTTAGTAATTATTTCTTCCATGTATCAATGTTTCGTATTAGCTTACATTGCATAAAAGTATTTTTTATATTACGTAAAAGTATTTTTACGTATGCCCATTTCACGAGCTGTTTGTTGTTGGGCTCATGTGTATTCATATATACATTATCATATTTATATCATCTGTTTTGAATTAATCACTAACCGGAAGCAAATAATCACTTTCGTTTCCTTGGCTCCAGGAACAAATTACGTCAGCCGTGTGTTGTAACCTGTAAGCATTCGTCTCACGTACATCGAATTTCGGGGCACATACAATGTATTGGAATTGAGGTCAAATTTAGGATTCACTGCCACTGGTCTGCGTAGCGAAGCATTAAATTTATTGCCCTCTCTGGCCTAAACCACACAAGGGTTGCTCGGCTATGTTAAGTGATGCCTTGAGGCAGGACTGCAGCCCAACTCAATGTGTTGCGTGAATTCACTTTCATTTACATGTCCATAAGAAGACGCAGTAATATACCCTTTTTTTTTCTTATCTGATCTTATTTTATTTTATCTTATCTTACTCCTCCTCCTCCTCTCTCTCCTCCGGATTCCAACCCGCGCATGCATGAGTGGAAAGGACGGGCGCAACGAATGATACTCTGGGTGCAGGTAAACTGTTTAATCGGCATCAGGAGAAGCCACTTTGTCACCCGAAAGCCCCCTGCAACATGCATCAACATACAAACGCTGAATATAGCGATTCTTAGCGACGAAAACTCAAACCATCTCATCACAATTGATGGAGCCGTAATCACGTACACATCTGTATCTCACAGTCACCTCATCAAAGAATCGGCTACCCACGCGCCAATCAAGGGTCGCACGCAGAGGACCAACAGGTGATGAAGTTCCACTGTCGCAGCGTGCAAATACGACGTAGAGGCAACTCTTAAAACTTGATTTCTTACTTCAAACATTTGCAGAGTTTTTCTCTGTCGTAGGTAACGCGATCTGCTGTTGCTGAGCGGCCTGGGTGCTCTCCTTTGATCTCTCTCTGTATCGTTTCAATGATATAATATTTGCAAAGATAACATATCGGACAAAGGCGTTTGATCTTACAGGTGGTGTTGGGATCAAATATATCGCTCCTTTCTCACACGATTTCACAGTGGAAATATGCTCACAAGGTGCGGTTCGGGCTAAAATTTATCGAAATCTCGAACAGATTGAATTATTTATTTTAAATTGATTACCACCCCTCCCCCACCCAACCTCCCCATCCATATCATAATGTGTTCTGGTGCAGATGAGTCAGGAAAGAAGTGAACATGATTCCAAGTAATGGGTAGATAAGATGCCATCATAACGTATTTGACGCGTTATGATTTTTAGTTGAACCGGTTGGGTCGAGAGGGCATGGGCCCATCAATCTCATAACGCACACACCCATCATAACGTTATAATTAGCCTTCCGTGGCGTCACACAATGGAAATGTCCCTCTCACTGTGTTTGACTGGGTCTAATGACAAGCTGCACAGATCTCGTACGATGGCACTGTTGTCGCAATGTGGGCGCTACCCCCCCCCTCTGGTAGACGCGCCAAGCAAAGCTGCAAATCAGAGAGATCGACAGAATGATGTATTCACCGAGAGCAGGCGCCGATCTGCGCGATGGTGAATGGAAATCGACTGAAACAATGTTTTGGAAATGAATGTCTGAGATCTGAGTTCCATTGAACTGATGAGGTGCATGTCCCACTCAATACTAGTTCACTCTTATTGGGTTTGCTTTCGTTTGAAAATATTTTTATTTGGCGCAGAAAATACAAAATGACAATTAGACCACGTGATTGGTTTTTTGCAATAGAAATTGGTAGAATAAAAATAAATCTTTGCTTGATATAAAGCCATATTTGGCACTGAATAGTTGGAATAGATCCAACCCCAGCCCTAAAATCCAAACCCAAAAAGCGCCCGAACTTCCGCCTCAGTCATGATTGGTAATTCGAAAGAAATACACGGTTAATGAAGACAAACATCGATGGGCGTGTTATGAGCCAACACAGCATTATCAAACTAATTATCAAGCCAATTGTCTGCACCATTGCGTTTAGATTTTCGGGTTGTATCCTGAGGCTGTTCCCTGCGTGTATATAATGAGCGGAAGAAGAAGACCTGACACTCAGAAAGGCACCGCACTGCAAGACATGCTTCAAGTTGTGCTTTGTGTCGCAGCCATCCTGCATGGCGCACGCGGCCAAACCAGGTGAGCAGCCGAAGCATAGATTCTTCATCTATGGTTGAAGCCATTTGAAATGTAGACCTTGGTAATCGAGTATGAACTGATAATTATGATGCCGTTTATTCACAGCATTATATTTTTGTTACTCAAGGCATTAGAATCTTCACTTGACTTATAGGATTACTAACTATACAGCTCCATGCATAATGAAATCGAGTGGTTCGCTTCACGCGGTTACTTTGAAGCGTGGATTAATCTACAATGATATATCGACTCATGCATGCGCACTTAGGGAGTCACGTGTCAAATAGGAGACATAGATAATATTCCAAAGGATCACGTGTACTTTGAAGTCTTCGCACTTAGCACTTACTGGGAGGGAACCGGTTAGTGTGCGTTTCTACTGTTGCTACAGACCTATACTTGTGTATATTTACACTGTTTTCCCGAACAATGGTTTAATGGCAATTAATGTACTGTTGAAAACTAACAGCAAGCCAATGAAAAGATATTGCATCGACTTTTAATCTCCTCTTTATTATTTTTTCATTTTTCATTTTTTTTTTTTTTTTTTTTATTTTTTATTTTTTTTTTTTTTTAAATACAGAGCCATGAAATTAAATGCAAATGAATATGAAATTGAAACACGATTCGAGACTCAGCGAGAGTCTTAAAGAAGACCTCTGATTGTTTGGAACTAGTAACACTTGATAGAGGATGCATCCAAAAGACGAATACGCCTTTTGACTCCTCATTGTCTAACGATATGCTCTCGATAAATCTGGTATCGTGACTATCATCTATGATCTATCATGTAGGTCACTTCTCATTTTTATGCTCATAACATTATTAATTGATTGCTCATTCCCTCGGCATAAAATTGATAATTACGGCGCGGTTTCGCATTAAAGATCATAAGTGGCAATTCGAGTATCGTTTCTGCTCGCCACAATAGCACAAATACGCAAGCAGAACATAGTAATAACTTAGTGCTACTTTGTTAACATAACATGCGAGGATGGCCGATTCGTACATTGTCAATACATGCACTGAGTACAAACTAATCAAGTACTAGTACAATGCAATATAAATATAGAATGAATACACTCTACAGTAGCATAGTACATGTAATACGTACACAAGTTATGTTGCATGCTATACTATATATAATGTATAAGCTTAAGTCATGTTGTTCCCGTGAAGTCAAATATTTACATGTACATAAACCCGGGCAAAATGGCATTCGGGCGAAATGACCTCGGACGAGATGACCCGGGCGAAATGGCATTCGAGCGAAATGACCTCGGGCGAGATGGCATCTCGGGCGAGATGACTAGTACCCTATTATTCATAGATGACCGAATTATTCAAAATTGGTCTCTTGTCACTCACAAAAGCCAATTGAATCGTTCCTAAACGGTTCCAAAATGAACAGAGGTCCTCTTTAAGTCGCTACACCACAACAGTGAATATACAGTAACAAATTAACAAATTACCAAGCGGCCGTTTTTTGATTCGTAATTGTATTCGCCCTGGAAGCGACCTTCGCTTGCAAACCGAAGCATTAGTTGGTCAATTTAGACTCATTTTCCTGATCGTCCTAATCACAGACATCTTCCGGAGACAAGGCCAGCCCCGAAATGGCTCACACACGTATGCGACGAAAGCAAAAAATACATGATATCATTCCACTCATTCATCAGTCTTAGCTAAAACTGTCTCTATCAGAGTCATTGTATTGAATTCCATTGTATCGGGAAAAGGGGCGTTATTCTTTGAGTTGTTCATCCACGGAGACGTATGTAATGTTATGTAGAATCACGAGTCTTCGAAACAAGACTATAATGTACTAGTACTTGGCGTCCACCGAGAGGCCTACTTGCGCCATCACCGGGCGACCAGGATTCCGAATGCTTCTGTCGCGTACCTTGGTGGGTAGTTATTTCTCTGCTATTTACACTGACAGCGAGCGACATGATCGGCTTCGCTAACGGTTCATGATGCAATGGTGGTCGCACGGGCTGGCGAGTTTTCACTATGTTGCAACGAGAACAACGTTATCTGAACCTTTCAATTTAAATTTCATTCAAATATCGCCCTTTTGAGTATCGGATTTACAGCTATTTCTATCCAGTATGTATGGCTCCAAAGTAACCGCTCCACTCCTCTTGACTCGCTTCCTTTGTCACTTGCACAGTTCCTTGTCTTTAAACCAACTACAATGCGACAGTGGAGATGAGCCCATAGGTGTGCCACTGCTATTCATAAAGGTGATATGAGAATTTCCCCGTTGAAGAGTAGGCTACGCAAAGGGAGAACATCGCATTTTAAATCAACGCAACATTCTCAACGGAAGTGTCGTTGCCATGGTGACTACTGCACATTAAACGCAAAAGAGAGCAAACGTCTTCGGTGAGCAATTTCATAACGCCGGCCAGCCAACTTTGGTTATTTGAATGCATAATCCGTGTTCAGTGAACGCGTATAAATATACAAATAGCATTGATCACTCTCGCCATTCTTAATGTATTGTCACAAAATGCAATTTTATAACGCTCATTGGCGGCTGTTATGCTATTCTTACAAATCCGGATTCGCGGTGGGTGAAATCCTGATTTGGGATCTTATATATGTATATCTCAGGTAATGCATGTTGACTACGCGCGTTATCTTCGTTGTTTAGCGATCCATCTTCGTTGTTTAGCAATCCGGCATGTGAATCGAAATCAGCCATAGGTTTCATTGCTATACAAATATTTGCGAATTTCAATAGATGTTGGTGAAAAATTACACTGTTTTAGATAGAAATACATCTTATGTTACTATTCATTGATATTGGAAATCGAATTATCGTTATATCGGGTTCTGGGACAGATTTTAAGTGCTATCCGACATCGGAATCACCAATCCGGGTTCACTAATTAAGTAGAAATAGCTATTTAAGATGGCGCATTTCAATATCATTTGGATTGTCGTCTCGATTAAGTAAGAAATTTTCGTTGCATAATCCGGTTAAGTCACTCGGAATTCGATGGTTATGCCCGGATAGATTATGTTCTCGTGATTCTGCAGTCAAATAACTGAACTTCGTTTCGTCGGTTTTACGCATTTACACGCATTATAAAAAAAAAAAAAAAAAAATAGAAAAATAGAAAAAAAAAAAAAAAAAAAAAAAAAATAATCCCTACACTAGAACACTTTGAGACTTGATACGCACAGAGAATTTGAAATAAAAGTTTACGTTATATAACATTGCCTAAACATAAAAAGTCTTGAATTCTTTCTTGAATGACGGCGATGGCTGTGGCACTTAAGTATAGAATTCCATATTCTGCTTCCTCTATAATCTACATACACCACAGTACATGTTTTCAAACGATGTGTCTTCAGATTAAGCGAACCGTATCTGAGCAGCCCTTGATCCCTCTGATGAGGGTGGATTTCATGGAAGATATTGCCGAAGGGAGGCGAATGAGGCGACAAGGAGACAGAACATGCCCTACATATTTACACCTGTGAAGTTCACCGCACGAAGCAAATCTACGCGTAGACTATTGGAAAACACACCCTGTTTGGAAGACGTAAAATCTTAAACCCTCGGGAACAACAGAAATGCAGTCGGAAAATTGAGCTGAGTCAAAAAGAGTAAAGGCTTAGTTCGCTAATGCAGTCATTTGAATATAACGTCCAAGTGACAGAAGGGCTTTCAAAGCATTGATATCAAAGTAACGGCACGCACAGGCAGACCTACGCACTGCGCACCTAGTTTCAGCAGTGGGACAAACATTTTCATTTCTCAAAACGGCGCCAACAAAGATGAATTTGAGAAGCGAAACTTCAAGATTTACAGTGTTATGCGCCTTTAGATATAACACAGCTTATTATATAAAAAAGTAAAGTGTCCATTTCATGCACACTGCCAGCATTAGTTAGTTCAATCTAATCACCTGTATATTGGGCCATTCTTGTCATAACGCCATATCACATACGCTGTTCAACAAGAGACCACGTGTGAAAAATAAACCGCGTAATACATGAGATGGACGAGTCCTCTGATCTAGGGTCACCACAATCTGATTCAAATCAGACCGTAGGAATTCGAGGTGCACACAGAACAAATAAATTCAATTGGGGATCTTCAGATAGATGTTCTACTTTCGCAATTCTTAACTGCGTAATTTTCATATATTTCTTTTTTTTTTTTTTTTTTTTTCTTTCTGCAGAAATGCAACATGGGATGAGCAAACAGACATCGACTGGTCAGCACAAGTCACAAACCGGCCTATGGGACCCCCAAGAGGTCAACGCCCACCAACAATCCTCATCGCCATATCCTGGTTGAGGAGATTATTGGCCACAGGGATAATTCCAATTTTGGGAATTTTCGGCAACTCAATGACCACTTTCCTTCTCATGAAAACCAAACTCCGATCTCACCCAACTAGCATTTACATGTTGGCTCTGTCGATTACAGATTCGCTTTGTTTGATTATGGCTGTCATCATTATCATACCAGCTTCGTGGTTCAGCGCGCCGTGGAATAGTGACGTCATGTGTAAGATCCCGGATTACATAATGCGAGCAAGTGGTGAGACGTCATCTTGGGTCTTGGCGTGCATGTCTGTTGAGAGAAGCATGGCCATCGCGATGCCTTTGAAGTCGCGCTCGCTTCTCAGCCGGAGCAAGAATAAAATCGTGGTTTTGTGTTGCACAGGTGTGGTATGGGCGTACTTCACGTATACGTTGGTTTTGAACTCAGGATCCCCAAGAGGAGGCTGCACCTTCAACTACAACGAGTACTTCACGGTGTGGACGAGATATATCCTGGACTACGGTGTATTCATCCTCTTACCCGGAGTCACTATCTTAGTTGCAAACATCGTCATCGTCGTCACTCTGGTCCGAACCAGAGATAAATTTCTCATCGAAGGTCAAAATAAGAGGGATTCAACGACATCTAGCATGATCGCCATGTTGCTTGCGGCAAGTGTGGCGTACCTGGTCCTGAAAACTCCGTACCACCTGTACACTATATTGGTACCAGTCGCAGGTGAGCAGGGCCGCACCGTGGCCACCTCTACAATTGATTGGGCCGCGGTTGGACTCGGACTGGTTGGGGCTGCTCAGCTGATGAACCACGGAATCAACTTCTATCTCTACGTCATCACTGGCAGGGAGTTCAGGAGAGTGCTGAAGAGATCAGTCTGTGGAAGATCAAAGAAAAGCAATCTTGAGTTATCCACTATGAAGACCGTCTCAAGCACAATAGACTGATCTTAAATTGATTGAAGAATTAAGTTTAATATTTTATGGTTTTATCGGTTTTAGCTTAAGCCGAATTGTGCAATATTGTACGGAGTAAAGTCGGTTATAGATTCATTTTTGGAATATAAATGTTTGGAATAAATTCAATAAACTTTTTATTGTTTTAGATTATGAGTTATTTGTATTCATGGTCGCTTAATTCAACATTAATTTACCATAGCTTCATTTCCTAAGGAAGCTTTTGAATTTGCCATAATACCACAGGCACCCCAAACACAAGTAAGATAAGTGTAACACTAAGCAATTACATGCACATGAACATGTACATCAAAACTTCACCGTCATAATGTCCTTGTTAGGAAATTGTGATTTCGATAAGGTCGTTGATAAGAAATCAATAGGACACAATAATGGTTGAAGCTGCGAATTTGTCAACTCAATTGTCATTCCAAGTACGATGCATGAAGTGCACTGAATTTTTTTTTGAAACTCACTCAGTGTTAAATAACATCAAATCTCTTGAAGATACTTCACCTTCCTATAACACGAATATCTTCAGAAATAGAGCATCCGAAGATAATAATTCCACAGACAGCATCGGTTATCAATGAGATGCGAGTAGGCCTACAGGTACACATGTAATGGACATGATTACGCACCTTTCCCACGCTGAGGGATGAAAAAAGAGTGTTAGGCCGCCTCATGCACGCTCAAGGCCTTGTTTAAGGCATGGCGAGTTGGCTACTGAAGATGCAGCGTTCTTTGCCCAGGAACCGAGATCCTCAAATGGAATTAATTATCAGACCAAGTCACCAAGGCGTCATATTGTGACCTTGTCATAATGCAATAGGTAAACCGAACCAGCCTGCATTTGCATCAATTTAAATGTAAGTTTCCACCATACTTGACGCGTAGTATATTATTGAAGACGCATAAGAAATTCAAAATGTCATGCACGAGTGCGTTATGATGTCCGTCTTCATTGGCCTGCACGAACAATCATAAAGCAGTGAACGCACACGTAATGACTATGTAGGTTGGCCTCATAGCATACATTAATTGTATTTAGGAATTTTATTGGTTTTCATTCCTGTATTCAGAATTGAATGACGGGAAAAAATAACGTGATATATTCACGAACGAATAATTCATCTCGATCGGCATCTATCGAGTATCAAGCTATTACATTTTAGAAATTTAGTATAATTATTTATAATATTATATGAATGAATAATACAATGAATGGCAACAAATGACATCAGATGCCAGGCACGTGATCGACAGGTGTTCGATTTCAACATTTATGTAGCTCATCAGATAGTATAATAATGCAAACATGTGTTGCATGTTTGGAATGTTCACAATTTAAGTCGTTTATCGGAATAATTATTTCATCCGGCGATTCGTTCACCAAAAGAGGAAGCAGGGCGGAGGTCGTTATGGAGCTCAAAGTTTCGCCTGTTGTTCGAGTCGATGATAAATCGACGGATTGGTGGGTGGAGCTGGCGTACGTCACCGTTGCGTCTACTGTCGCCTCGTTCGCTTTCTTCGTCAGTCTCGTCGTGCACTTTCTGCGAACTAGAAAACAACAACTAAAAACAGAACAAGTTGAAGCCGAGGAAGTGGTCGCCGATACAGAATGTGAGACATTTAAAGGAGAACCCACGCCGGCCGAACCCCCTGTGACGTCACTGACAGAACAGACGTCACAAGTGAGATATCGCAAACCGGAAGTGACCACGAAGGAATACAAACCCCCTTCCTTAGAGGTTGATGACCCACCTCTTCCTCTCCCTCACTCTCCAAAATACAGACCATCCCGGATAGACTCTTACTCAAGATCAACTCCAGTCGCCTTTAAAGAGTACGCTCCATACCGGAAGGACTCCCTCATTCCCGTACGAGCTCGATCAACGTCTTCCTCTTCTGACCTCAGCTTCAGTCGTCCAAAGCCCCCTCTCCTCACCAGGAGCGTGTCCTGCAGGAAAAGACCGGCCTCTGCGAACCTTCTCGATTGCACGATTTGCAACCAGAGGCTGCTAGACTGCACTTGTACCATCAGAGTGTATCGCAAAAACCAGATCCAACAGGCTTTGTCCTACCGCAGGGCGATTATTGCGCAGGAGAAAATGAGGCACTTGCACCAAATTTGATTTGTATTTATGTTTTAATTAATTTGCTGTTATTATATACATGTTAAATAGATCTTGAATTTTGTATAGTGTTAATTTCGGTTAATTCATTGACACAATGGAGATTCAAAAGGGATGTGTTGCAACTGTTTCGCGCTACGACTCTGCTCTTCACTCAAACGCTGCCTTCTCGGGGTCAGCAGAGGTCATTGAGAACGCTTCAGGTTCTCTGAGTGTAAATGGATCAGCGAATCCAGCCATCAGCATCGAGGATTGTGGAGATATTGAATCAATTGAATACAGGACTCATCGGAATAACAACTCAATAGAGAGACAAGG
This sequence comes from Capitella teleta, assembly GCA_000328365.1. Taxonomy (NCBI): domain Eukaryota; kingdom Metazoa; phylum Annelida; class Polychaeta; family Capitellidae; genus Capitella; species Capitella teleta. Next base: position 387,873 of record KB308962.1, on the reverse strand, counting down.
TAACCAATCCACCAGCCATTACTTCAACCCGTCATGCAGGCATGAACCATCCACAGATTTCGATCCAGTGATTAAAGAGCTCGTGCTCCGAGACTGTTTGCCTTCTTGCCCATACCAGCTCCCCAGCTGCCTCCACCGAACCCCCTTCCAGAGGGAATGTGTTCCTCCAGAGCTCCGTTTCCTGCAGGTGAGCGAACCCCCACCTCAGCCTCCCGTGCCCTCCACCCCTCTTTAAGTCATGTGAAGTCACATGTCTACGTCATCGCAGATCCCAGGTGAGGAATTCGAAGCCGCCCTTCGCATCATCCGCGAATCTCCTCGCGTTCGCTTCTTCACTCCGCTCAACCACAAGGTCCTGCATCTCCTGATCCTCTTCGTCGTCTTCCTCGTCGTCTGGTTAATCGGCTTCGCCCTGTGGAGATTGTACCCCGTCCTGCCTCCTTTGACGAGCGCTATGCTGTGTCTTCCAGTAGCAACACTTTTGGTCATCATCGTCTCGTGCTTGTGTGGTGCTTGGCGACACAAGGTTTGACTAATCTTATCTTATGTAATCGCATTCGATCTTATGTTTGAAGGCAGGGAAAAATTCTGAGCTGTGCATGGTCCATGTTAATGAGCTACTCTTCCGACATCACGTGGTTGCTGGCCTCGTTTCCGCTCCGGCGACGTCTCTCTGGCCATCTCTATCTGTATCCTTGAAATTGTGTCCATGCGAATAATTTTTAATGCCATAATTTATTAATTAAATTCAAATTCCTTGACTTATTCGCGAATCAGGTTCACTTTGTGTGTATTGATATCGCACCGTGTATGGTAAGTTTATTCATATAAATAAATTGTCCCTAATTATTATGAGGTCAATTGTATGTACATGAGTCACACTTGTATTGATTTGTGCTTGAAACAGTCAATCGTCGATGAGAACACAGCTGTTGCTTGCAATGCAGTCTGAACCCACTTGTGCAATCACGTATTGCATCATCGATATGACACGTTAGAAAGAAAAAAAAAAGACAAAAAGAAGAATAAAAAACACAACAATAAACATGTGTTGTCCATTGTGCAACACCCAGCTGGCCGCTCGATTGGTGGTGTGGCCGTCGTCTGCTCGTTAGACAATGCATGTTGTCCTTTTAATTTGATGAAGCCGTCGTTCTATTGCAGTCCGTCATCGCGAGCAAACACCATCTTTTGTCTTTCCATAAGTTTGAGTCGCAGCTCCGGGTCCTGACGGTAAGCATGCTAACATCGTTCCATCTCATCACCTCCTCAACCCCTTCCAAGGCCCACTTAACGACTGAGGAGGACTCCAGAAGGGGCTCCTTTGCCATCGCCGACACACACCTCATCCTCGAATCGACGTCGCGAGGCAGCTGCGGAAGCCTTCAGCAGGTAGACCTACCCCTTGCCACACCGACGTTTGACCAGTCTTAGCTACTGTCCATTTCATAGGAGTTCGCTAGAGAGGTCTCTTTATTCTTCTGCGACGCTTATGTCAATTTCATCTCGTCGCACCGTCGACCGACATCGAAAAGACGGACATTGCATTTGCCGGATTCAGGTCATTCATTCGTGCGACCATGTCTATGTCAGTTTGTCATGAAATACCTGAGAAAACGAACCGATCGTGTGTCATGAACAGTTCTTGCAGACTGTCAATGTCATATCGTCGTGTGTGTGTCACTGCGCGATTTGACGATTGCTCTACATTTCCTTATTATGCGATATAGTTTATGATTCTACACAAAAGAAAATATCAAGTGATAATTAATGTGTGCTATAGACTATGCATATGCACGATTGCATGTGCACATTATTATATGCAAGTGAATAATTCCGGTCTTGTGATTTCTATTTTCATTCTTTATATTCATTTTATAAGTTGACTTCGTGCGTTTTTATGTACTGTTAAAATACATGCAATCAACCGCTCTGAATTGTTCCTTATTTTATTATCACATCAATAATTGTTACGGAGTGCGTAGCAAAAGGCTACGCGCGGAGGGGCGGAGGTGGGTAGCAGAATCGCAGAGAAGGGCTACGTGCAGAGCGGCTGCGTGAATATCCAAAGCTTTGGAACTCTATGGACCTTATCAGCCTCATTCGGCCTCATTTGAGTATTCTGATGAATTGTCAGCCAACTATCTATAGTATTCAAGTCAAAGGCCAAACTAAAATCCTTTCAAAGTATATTTAATAAATGATAGATAATACAATATAACATGGAATACTTGAATACATAGGATATAAATACACGAACAGTACAAAAAGAACCTTAAATTGCATTGTGCGCAAAACCATGATTTCTTGCTTTTCTTTTATTTGATAAACTTTGGTACTGTGGTACCATGTTTTACACCCCTCGCACTGAACTTGGTCTGACATCATCTCTGCCTCGCATGATCTGCTGAAGTGTGCCAATTGCTGAGCAGCATCCTCCGTTGACTTGAAGTTAACCACTTGCATGCATCACAGTACATGCCCAAGCATCATTGGTGAACACGTGCACTCACAAGGTTGATGTTCACAGCATCGTCGATGACCTCATTACCAATTAGCTCAGGCTGTGTTGAATCATCATGCAGTCTCCTGGATAATGCATTTCCTCTGTTTTGTCTCTCTTTCAAGCCCTTCATTCTCTTCATTCCTAGCATCCAACTGAGAATAATCTCCTCCCTCTCCCATACTGACCTCTACTTGAACATCTTGAATGATCTAGTTTGATGCAAGAAAGTGGATATCAGATCCGGGAATCTGCTACCTAAATACCCTTCCATCGTCCACGCACCAGTCATCCACTCGCAGGACTCGGCGTTTGAGCTCACCTCAACTGGGAGCCGGCAAACGCCAAAGTTAACACTGTTTAGCGAGTGTCAGAGCAAAGAAATTTGTGATTCTTTTGGAGGTTCCCGCTAAAACAGTGGATGAAATGCCATTCTCTTTGTAATTAAACTGTTAACTTGCCTCATTTGAAGTGGACACGTGGCAAGCATGCTTGGTATCATTATTAAGGAAAGCCCGCATGTATATACAAGTGGTTGTGCTGCTTTGACGCATCTCTAATTGGATAACAGCGCGCGTCAGAGCAGAGAGTGCCACCCACTTAATGCGGAGTCACTTGGAATAAAAATATTGCAATAAAAAACTGAAGTTGATTCGGGAATTTCCGTGAAGCGACTCGCTCTGAAATGATGAAATGATGAGGATGATCTGTGAAATGATTTTAGTCTGGCCTTTGACTTGGATACTATACCCAGTATAGTTAGTTGGCTGGCAATTCCACAGAATACTCAGCTCAAAGTATCTAGTTATGGTTATACTTGGAAATAAGGCCGGTGAGATGCATATAGAGTTCTAGAACTGTGGATATTTACGAAGCCGCCCTGTACGTAGTTTTGCACTGGGTTTTTGCTACGTACAGAGCCGCTCTGTACACAGAGACACTCCGTAATTGTTATCTTCCTGAATATTCTCAAGGTCGTTAAAGATAGTATCGCGAAAAGTGAAGCACAATACAACAGCAATCAGCGTTCCGGGTGAGAAGTTCGACACTTCCTGTAATCATTCGCCCGCCGTGTCGATTGCAATTTAAGCGGCGTGAGCATGATTCAGAATCGCCTTGAGACAAAGTCATTACGTAACCCTCGTCTGGTCTGGGGATGAATAGGAAAATTAGCGCCTATTGTGTTAATAATTAGGCACACTCAGGTGAGCGAGGTGTTTGCACATAAAAGGAAGGAGAAGTCGAAGGAGAAGGGAAACATCCACATTTGAGGACATGGACGGGAAATGCGAGGAGGACTGGGGTTCCCTGTTGGCTCTTGTCGGCCAACTTCAGGTTCCGGATTTTATGGAAAATGCTGCATTCGATATTCCGAGGATCGACCCGGATGGACGGATTATGGGTGAGTGGAGAGGCGTCAGAATACATCGAGGCAATGCACACAACAGTGCACGTTCATCAAAGTACGGAAAGTAACAGATTTGGGTGGGGGGGGGGGGGGGGGGGTACC
>KB308962.1:361662-382810 GCA_000328365.1 Capitella teleta | reverse complement strand
TTAGGAGATAACATTAGTGCTACTGTCACAACAATAGCACTCTCAAACAAAACAATAGTACGAGAGCGTTGCATTAGCTATGCTTTCAGTGAAGCTTATCCATGGTCCGGGGCCCCGTTTGTCGCAAAAATTGAAATAATGCGGAATGTTGAGTGCACTCTATTAGTTGAGATAAATCGGTATGAATGTTGGAATATTAATTGGAATGGAAATGATAGGAATAGCAGCATGACATGTTAGACTAACATTACCAAGTATTTATTTACTTTTCTTATCTTAGCTTGGTTTTCACCCCTGCGATCTGTTTTGTAACACTTTCGCAGAAAAGCGTCGCATCACTGGAAATCATTGAGATGTTTAACATGGAGTACATAGGACTACCTTAGCCCACTATGTATATAAGTGGTTATTGAGGTCAGCTGGGAGCAGGCTCGCATACTCTTGCCTTCTGAATCAATCCGCCTAGAAATTGTACTTTTGTTTTCGATCCGATATATTTCCCATTTTTAATTAAACCTTCCCTCAACCTCGAAATCAACATCTTTGGCGTTTCGGTAAAATTCATACAGTCGGAATGCAATTAATTAATTATTCCTCACTGAAGTGAACCACTGGTCACTGGCGGTGTTTATCAACTTGATAAATTGCTTTTGGTAATTTCGCATCTTGCCTTGCGTTTCTTTGCACTGCAGTAAACAATTTAATTCGAATAAGAAAATTCGATCAGCGTTGATTATATATAATATGTACACATAAATGTAATATTATATCCCTCCTGCGCATAGGTCCGTACTCGCCACCAAAGCGTCACTTCCGTTGCGCCTCGTGTCATGGTTACATCAGAGATCGGAACATTCACGAAGCTTTCGGGAGGCACTGGCACCGGAAATGCCTTCGCTGTACCTTCTGTCGGACGAAATTGGATCAAATGTGTTACATGACTGCTCGTGGCAAACTCTGTTGTCGCAAAGACCATCACAGGTGAGAGCTCAGAACAATCATCTTTTTGTATTTACCCAGGAAAATGAATATCCTTCAATTTTCCAGGTTGTCTCAAGTCAGCTGCGCCTCTTGTGACGTCATAATCGCGAGGGGGGTTCCAGTGCATCGGGTGATGGGTAACATCTACCACAAACGTTGCTTCCGGTGCACGCAGTGCGGTGACCAGTTTAAAGTCGGCAGCCATCTTTACCGACGCTTTGATCACAAACTCGAGTGTGTGACCTGTTTCAACAATCGGTTCCAATGATGCTGAGTGAATAATTTCAAAAAAGAAAAAAAAGAAAAAATAATATTTAGCTTGCAAATAAAATGATTAAAAAAAACTAATATATGTTACTGTTATAATTTCTCATATATACTTTAATTAAATATATGATACATGTAAATAGCAAATCAGTGAGTGAAGTCATTCCAGGACGTTGATATAGTTTTTCATGATGTTCGGCAGAGGTAGACGCTGTATCCCTCTCGGTAGAGCATCCGCTTCAAACAGTTCACCCCGGATGACGAATCTACACATCGAACTCAGATTTATAACCGAACGATTCGGGATATTGTTCGTCAGGACGTTGATGATCTCACCCTGGTTCCCCGCGTCATCAACAGAGTCACAGAGGTTGTGCACGTCATGTAGCTTACGATTCACATCAGCCCCATGCTTCAGGAGCAGTTTCACAACTGAGCAAGTGGAGTTGTTCAAGGCGTGCACCAAAAGAGATCCGTTATAACCATCGAACAAGAGTCGTTTGTTAACGGACTCATGCAACACCATTTCAACGAGCTCATCAAATACTGGATTGTTTCGACACTCATGAACAATGTCCTCGAGGCCTCTATCCAGGAGCACAGGAACCATCAGAGCTGGAGGGAGGATATCTCTATGCTGTGCACTGACTTTGAGGAGAGCTCTGGTAAACACCCTCATTGCTGCCGATCCACGAGGTCGACCTGAGGCGAAAGTGAGAAAATCCTGAACGACCTCATCAGCACTGAACAGTCGCTGCATGATATCGACCAGGAGCTGAGGAAGAAGTCGACAATCGTCGATATTCTCGATGAAATGAGGAGGACATTCCGAAGGAAATCCCAAGGCGAAGAAGTGGCTGAGGTGGCGGAAGAGTCCTTTTGGTTGGCGAGCCTTGCCTTCCTGGTCACGTGGATATATTTCCGAACAGGATGAGGAGCGTTTCGGAGCGTAGAGGTCTTCTTCTTGTTCTTCGTTCAACTTCATGTTGAGCTGTGACGACACAAAGGTCTTTGTTGGCTGGAGGCGCACGCGGCTGCGTTTATATGCGCGCTGAGAACGTGCTCTGCGGTTAATTCGAGACACAGGCGTCAGCGTGCTTTTTGGGCTTACGTCATCTGGTACTTAGAGCAGATAAAGGAAAATATTATCATGGGATCACAGATGCTAACAGTTTTCCCTCGCCATGCTTCACTGCTTGCAAATAAAAAGTATTTTGTAACAACTCTTAATGACATAAGCTCCTGAACCACGCTATAAGCTTTGAATTAATTATATATTAGTTAGCATCCTCCTCTACAAAAGTCTGACGCTGCGGTTTTAAGCGAGGCGTGTTGCTCTAAATATAAAATTGATTCTATATTAAGTTATGTAAGTATCATATGCATTCCGATGAAAGATTCGTTGAGATTGTTGACATATTTCAGTGAGATCCGAGGGCGGAATACGTGTCACAATTCAGGATCGCCGCTTCATGAGTCAGAAAGTTTTGTGTGCATCGTCGATCGTGATCAGCATAATTTGAAAGGCGTTGTTGAGCGGGCTCATCGTTGTGTTTGGGGGCTAACGCCAAAGCATCTATGCGTTCATGTTAAATGTGTGAGGCGGCTTGTCTGTACTGTATATGGAGAATTGGAGCTGATCCAAGATGCTATCGAATATGACGACGCACCACAAACAAAAATATAGCTTCTGAATTCAGCAATGCGATATGAGGTTTCTTGCTCGGACAAAAAATGCAAGCATTTTATGGCAAATTGCCAAACGGATAAATTTTGAAATAGACGAAAATTGCTTCATCTCGAAGTTCACCACAGCTGATGTATTTTATCAGATTGGGGGAACTTTATTGCAACTTTCTCCGTGGATGATGACTCCATAAACGATGTAATCTAATTAATGTAATTTTCAGTTCACCTCTACTTTTACTCTTAGATTATTTGCGTTAACTTTCAAGAGTTTTGCATACTTTTGAAAGAACTAGTATAAAAGAAGGACATGCATAATTATCATATTATGACCCACGTGTGGCCACGGCATTGCATTCGAGCTAAGCGTGCTGACACGGTATTTGATTCTACTCCTTCAGAGGTGACTCCAGTTGTCGCTCTGTATACAGTTTAAAAATCCCCGACAGCTTCAGACAAGTATAGCAGACTATAGCAGTATACTGACTGCATAATCCATCACTAACACCAATCGACCCCCTGACAAATCTGTTCGACTGTCGAGACAGAATGACATTTATTGAGCACTTTTTCACAATACTGATGTAGGCCTATACATACAATTTCTCATTGATGAAATCTGTGTAGATTGATTGTTTAGTGAACCCCTTTTTGGCATCATTTTTGTGAAGTGCAATTTTTAATCGATGAAAACAATGTGTGTAAATTAGCTGTTAAATGAACTCACTCTTCGGAACGTTTTTTTTTTTTTTTTTTTTTTTTGTTGTTGTTGTTGCTATAGTTGGCCTACAGGACCGCAATGGCGCAGTGGTAGCGCGCTCATCTACGTGCAGAGAGGGTGGTGGGTTCTAATTTCGCGGTTTGAAAACCCCAACGTTCACTGCAGCATGATGCATTGCATAGGCTTGTTAATTGTGGAAATTGGATAATTGTATGCATATAGCAATGTTAAATAATACTCCAGATCTGGCGCGCAATACGTTGGATTTTAAACTTCTAGGTCATGTAGACCTTTTCATGTCAGCTTGACATTGCCCATGGGCGCCTATAGATCTTGGAATCTGATATAAATGACGTATAACCATGGATTTTCCACGTTCTATAACCTAACACTCATGAGTGCCAGTACGTTCCTTTGATATCATAAATCAACTCAAGACATCGAAAAGGCGAAAATGCATAGGCGCACTTATGTGGAATACTAATAATATGTTCTGGTATAGGCCTACAATGTAATAATATGTTCGTACCGAGAGTGTCGAAACTAAAAGCTATGACTCGCAATTCTTAATTTCTTGGTATTTTTTTCTGACTATCATCACGACACGCAAGCCACCATTCTTTCTGAGGATGTATAGCGAGCCATTTCAAACTCAACCATCATCAATTTCATCCGAATGCGAGAGGAAGCATTCTCATGGAATAATCCCTTGAGCAGGGGCTGTGGATTTCCTGCACAGCTAAAAGTATCCATACTATTAATAAAACCTGTTAATACGGTAAATACTAAATACGAGTGGCAGGGCGAGTATATTTAATTTGATTCAAAAGAGTTTCAGCCACTTTGGGTTACATGTACATGTAGCAACATTATTCATTTTTTCCTTCTCTATCCGTGAAAATTCAAAACTAAGTACAAAATATGAATTGGTGAGTACATGTATTATAAATAGGTTTAATGGATTGTGTAGTACAACCCATAATTCATTATAACGGATAACAACGATGAATTTATTTTATGCTATAGATTATGGTAATATTTTATTGGTCCACAGAGTCTAAGAGAATAGTGCCATGCACAACAAGAAAATATTAAATAACGGAAAGAAGATAAGAGGAATGTGAAGATCCGTGAAATCATCGAAAATACTAAATACTAAGAAGTACTACATTGCACGATAAGTACTTGATCAACTACACTCGTAGTCTCCAAGGTTAGGTATTTGAGTACTAGTCGTCCTACCAGACCAACATTCAGCATGTTCAGTACTTCAAATCCGAGGGTTTTTTCTTTCGTACTAACAGGTAGTCGGATTACCAGATAACTCATAAAAGAAGTTTTACTTCATCGTCTCTTTTCTTGAACGCGATGACCTTTCGGAAATTATACAATGAAATGAATGGACTAGCTAGAATATATATTATATTCACACGGATACATTAAAATTTTATGCAGAAAAAAACTTACCTCACGCCGCCCTAGCCGAAAGCATGGTTTTATCTCGCCACTAATGAACCTAATACATCATGAAGGCCCTTTCATGTCGAAGTTCCCCTCAAATGATCTCAGCCTGGAGGACAAAGTGCGTTATGATTCACATTTTCCTTGAAGTGCGTTATGATTTAGTGAAGAAAAATAACCACGTGTTCGAATATCTTTTATTTTTTTATTCGTGAAAATAAACAACCGGCATGAAAACTGTAACATTTTGTAAATATATATACATACATATATATTGCAGAGGTCGCACTAAAAAGCTAAGCTTGTAGTTAAGATCTAAACCACTCAAATGAAGTAGCCGCCAGGAGTAACATGATCACATCCATTTTTTTCCGCACGATTGCAACAGTAGCTACAATAGGAGCAACGCCGTCTAACAAACAATATTTTCAAGTTGACACACGCCCGTTAAGTGACGCTAAATCATAAAGCAAATGTAACATGATAAAAAAAAAAATAATAAAAAAAATAAAAATAAACGGCAATTAAAATAACATCAAAATTTTAAAATATATCAGATGCAACCAATTGAAGCGTAGTAGCCATGATTTGTACATAAACACAATGTTTATTAAATACGAAGTGTTGGAAAATATAATCCGTCATTCTTTGTTCCAATAAAGCCTCAGCGAACAAAATGGCGGATATTTCTAGTTAGAGGGAATTTGTAAGAGTAGTTTTGGAGTATACAAAAAGTAATTAATCTCTTGGCATAATCAGTATTATGAAATTAGAGTATTCAGACATTACCCCACTGCATTAAGGGAGGAGTATTCTTAAGGTACCGCACATGCAGTACATTTCAAAACTTGATAGCTATCACGTATAAATATATAACCGTAAAACTGATGATTTCAACCAAGCACCGCCACACATAAGTCAAAGTGTATACAAATTATTGGATTAAAAACATGATAAGTTTGTTCTATGCAGGTATCCAGCCCTATGGAGTAATAGATACACGTTTTCCTTCAAAAATAAAAGTTTAGAAAAATTCGTAATTTTGGGTTGGGTTTTTTTCAAACAAAATAATAAAAACAAGAACAAAAGATGAAAAACATAACCAACACCCAGAACGACGAATAGAAGTCGATCTGCGAATAGAAGCAAGAAATGTTTGTTCGCGGGATCATCCTAAGGTATACTGAGGTAAGGTATAAAATAAACCGACCGTCTGTGGTGAGCTATTTTGCGCGGGGAAATTAGGTATCGGTGTCTTCTTCTTTTTTTCATAACATTTTTTTATTTTTATTTTTATTATTTATTTTTTTATTTATATTATTATTATTTTTATTTTGAACTTACGCAGTGTTCTATATAATAAAATAAAATAAGCGCATTATGCAACAAGTTGGGTCTATACGGAGTGTAACCTGAATAATGAATATCATGTTGACGTTAGATAAGCAGTACCAACATGGGCTATCGTGTAGTAAATGCTGGCTGATTCGATAAAAACAAGGAAACACGAGGTATAACATTCGATAAAGAATAAGCACGTAATGGTAAATTCAGAATATGGTGGGAGATGTCCAAGCATGGAATGTGTGTTAACTATTAATATTCAAAACTTCACTACATGTATATAATTATATATAACTTAGAACTTTAGTAACTGAGCAAAGTGTAGCTGTAGAATTGTAGAAATACATAATTTCCGTATATGCATAGGGCGAACTGTAGCACGAAGGGTCACAGAGCTCTACTGTATCTGATTACATAATTCAACAAAGACTAGGATCATAAAAGCAGAGAATACTACCGAAGAATTACACTCAGCTCTTTTCCCTCAAGGGCAAGGTCGCTGAGGTCGACGGATCTGCGTCTGTTGTGGGCAAGATCGGCGTCAGGGGCCGAGAGCGGAAGTTTTCCCACAATGCACCAACCACCTCACGCACGACCAGTTTATTAGTGTTCAGGTCGATGAGTCGGAGGACGAGAGCGCCATCTTGCTTCAGATACTCCGTAACGAACGAGCGGAACTCGTCCGTGTCGAAGCGACGAGGTTCGAAATCGAAGTCAGGATGCGAGGCGAGTTGCGTGCGAATGTAGGTGGCCTTGTCACGTGAGATGGACATTCGCATAATCCACATGAACAAACCGATGACAGTGGTCGACATGACCATCACGAGCCAGAACCACAGGTACAAGAAGATCATTTGATTCAGCAGGTTAATGGTCAACACACACTGCACTGTGTACTTCTGCACGTTGCCAAGGCGACGGACGTCCAGGTCACAAAGGGTCACTTTGGGGAAGCGCTTCGCGAGGCCAAAATCGACTCCATCGAGCCACGAACGAATGGCGTGGATTCCGTAGAAGTGGTAGTCATGGCCGAGGAAAGCATCCAGGATTAAGAACTGACTCACAGCGTTGAGTAAAAACCAAACCTTGATAATGATGTACAAGACGCTCATGTAATTCCCAAACTTCTTACCGCAGCAACAGCAGCACAAGCGACTGAAACACGACTGAACGCCAATCTGACAGTCACGAAAATTGTTCAGGAATCCGCGTTGAATGATGTGCTTCCGGTAACCCAGGTATCGGTCCATGAGCCGGACGGTGAAGTTGAGCGTCTTGGTTCGCTCCTCTAAGTCATCCGAACGCTGGTACAACTCGGCGCTCTCGACGATAGCGTTGACATTGATGCCGGTTTTGCTGTTCAGACTTCTCCAGATGAAGATCGGAGCGTAGAACATGATGGCCTGCAGCAGCAGCATGAGGGGCACCCACTGGTAGTACCTGATTGGGTGATGTTCACGCTCGTCCAAATTGCTGGAGATCTTCTCGTCAAAATCCACATAGTAAGTATTGCGCACCCAACAGTAACTGTTGGTGTACTTTTCCCAGGAGTCGTGGAAATGCACGGGGACCCAGCAGCTGATCGGATTGTCGATATAGGCATCAGTGCTCAGGAGTCCAGCGAAGATGACCAACTGCACCACTGTCCACCTGTGGTTGATTCGGTCGAAAAGGTCATCGTCATTGCGAGCGAACCATTCCTCCAAAGCACTTGTGATTTCGAACAGATCAAACCACCCCATGCTGTTCTACCTGCGCGCATTACCTGAAAAAGATGACGAAGATTGAATGAATACCACCACGCACACCAAGCCATACACAAACACACGACACGCACAAACTATGCACAGAGCGTACACCCACACAGATGCATGCTCAAAAGTTTTGCAGAGCTTTTTTTTTTTTTCCCCTGTCTGTTAATGTATGTGTTAAGACATCTCATATATTGAACTTTCATGCCCCGAATGAATTATAAGCACTTTAATATTTAAATTTAAAAACACCAGGATCATGAGAGCTCAGACCTACACAAACCCGTTTAAACTCAAATTACAAACAGATAATATGCCCAAGAAGAAAAAGAAAGAATAATATATCATATTAAATATAGACCTTTATTTTTTTTTTTTTCCTTTTTCCTCAATGAAGCAGACGGATGACTTTCAATTCTAATGATTTTTTAGCTCGAGGAGTGATTCACCCGTGTGACATGTTCAGAGAAATCCACGGAGTACTTGAAGTTAAAACCGGACCTTCGCTCTTCCTTTGACAGAATCGGGTATCATTATTGGACAATGACAAGAAAAAGAAAGAACAAATAACCAATTGAGGCCACGCCCTTCCCTCCAGACGAATCGACATATCCATTGGTGTATACACTGCATAAACACGCGTACGAAATCGCGAGAATAGCATCGAAAATGATTATGTATACTAATTATCTCCAACAGTTACCTTAATTCGACAAAACTCTCCCAAAACGCATGCACTCCAGACGAGGTCATAGTGATGATACTCTTGAATAATCCATGAAAGTGAACAATTAACATAAAGCTATATTCTGCCTCAGTATGCTATCAAGCATTCACTGAGTGTATGAAGGTATTTAAACTTCAAGTACGTCAAGCATGCAGCATACAATATGTAATCAACGTTGAACTCCCTGCTTTATTCAGGAAGAGTGTCGGATATCCGTGGCACTGAAATCGGTGTAATAACTTAATCGGAATTCCGTCAATCCTACCTGATCGAAGAGGTCAAAGTACAAAAGCCTAATTCAAATGGTGGTCAGAGGCGGATGCGTAGCTGACTAGGTCGCCCATCAACGACTGATGTGAACTAAGCCGCTGGCGACACTGATGGAGAGACGAACGAGAGTTGGAGAGGAGAGTGACGTCACGTGATCATGGGCCGTGACCGTGTCGATGATTCACAATGCATCAGAGCTTGATCGCATTTTTTTTTTGAGACTGGCATCTTCCGCAAAACTGCAAGTCAGCTGCATCTCATGAGCTTACGTTAAAACTGGGATATGACCTAGATTTAAAGAAGAAGTTTCATCTAAAAGAAAGAGCTGATTGAAGCAGATTGAAGCATCTGACAGACATGGAAGAGAAAGTCCCACGGCCAACAAGATTTAATTCTTATGGCTTTCATGCCGATGTGATTCACAATAGGCTCCAAATGCAGTCATCTGGCCATCTCACCATCACAAATATTATGTAATATGAATTATATAATTGAGTGAAACTAGATTGCACATACATGTATTCTACTTTAAGTTGTGACCCATTAGTTTAGGGGTTAATATAAAATTACTGGTCGAAGCATTTAATTGGTAAAGTTAGTCAGTTAGACTGAATGTCGTTTGCATGTTCTTAAAATATATTTGGATAAAAAAAATATGAAATGCATGACGAATAGAATGTTAAAAAACACCACACATTTGGTCGCGTCATAAGACAATATAACGCTGCAACTGAATCAACGTGAGAATGTAAGCCTAAGGCATAGATCTACATATATAAAGACGTTAAGAATTAATTATGTAATGGCCCTAAATTATATTGCAAAGAGCAAGTCCTGAGGCCTCACCCCATCAGCTTTTATGCACGAGTCACCCTACACTTACTTTTGACTCGATGCACCCCTCATTTTGAATTTTGAGATATAAAAAATGCCCCCCCCCCACCTCTTCATACGCAACAAGCGAGACGCCATGTATGTAAACCTCGCCTGATTTATCCATAGAGGAATACTACTACTACTACTACTACTACTATAGCCAGCACAGATAAATTATAGCGGATATATATAGATATTTAATAATAATAACAATATTATTATTATTATTATTATTATTATTATTATTATTATTATTATTATTATTATTATTATTATTATTATTATTATTATTATTATTATTATTATTATTATTATTATTATTATTATTATTATTATTATTATTATTATTATTATTATTATTAAATATCTATATATATCCGCTATAATTTATCTGTGCTGGCTATAGTAGACTAGTGGCTTATAGCCAGGGTCTATAGACGTAGATTAGGGCCAGCCTACCAGTATCACCGCGGAAGAGAAAGTGCTAGTATCATGGTAGCACATAGGAGCTGCTACATGTACTTTGTTCTCTGTAGACATAATGCTATATGTCGGCCTAGTTGTTGTGCATATACGTCAATGATGTAATGGATGACTTGGCATTGCTATTGTTATTAATCTTATACATGTATTAGAATATTTTTGTCCAAATTAATTAAACGTATTTCTACTACATGTATTTTCATTTGTAGACTTTCGCTTAAGGTTCGGTTCATTGAACTTCTCTATTCGCTGGTTTATTGATTAATCCATCATTTGAGTCGACAGAAATCACAAGTATTTACTAGAGATCCTATACAATTATTGAAGGGTCTCCAGTATCCACAACCGAGCCATTCAACAGCATACGGTGCAGTAATCATATTTGTTTGGCATTCTTATTAATAACCACATTAAGTGAATTACAACTGTACTTGTATATACATGAGGGCCCATACTCCATTTGGGGTCTGCCCTTTTTGGCCAATTTATATATAATTATCTGTAAAAATTTTCAAATTTGTATCTACTTATTAATTTTTTGGTGCCAATAAACTCCTTTTGACTTTAACTTTGAAAATATCAAATAAAAAAATTCTGGAGATGCCGGGGATTGAACCCGGGGCCTCTCACATGCGAAGCGAGCGCTCTACCACTGAGCTACATCCCCAAGTTAACAGTGAATCCGTTTAGTTCTATGACTATTCACTACCATTTTTGTGTCCATGTAAAACTATAATTATAGTATTATTTTCTGTATAGTTTCAATTACATAATATAATTCACGAAATATGTTTTCAATCGTCAAACTCGCACAGGGTGGAATGATAATATAATATGAAGTCTCCTTGGCTTGTAAGATGAGCAATAACGTTCATGCGATGCGTTATGGTTGACCTCAATTCCAATGTTTTGGTCTCAACAGCTGAAGCGAGAAAACAACATTTCGTCATCGCTTTTCTCTGAATCGATCGTTTGTCATAAATAATTGATGACGTATGAGTCTCAATTATATATTGCTCTTTTAAATTCAGGAAGGAATTTCCCGTTGGATCTGCATTTGTGACAATTTTTGTCTTTGTTACTTGTAATCTCGGTTGAAATCACATGACGGCTTGAGAACAAAATGGCGATGAGTGAAGTGTGATTTGGCAAGAAGTGCTTTTTAAATATTCTAAGATTTTCTGGGAAATTCTGCATCGATTAGAGTGCAATTAAGATGTGGGTGAAGCCTGAAGAACTGCTCTTGGCTAACGCCTTTTGGTGAGGATCGTTCTCTTTCTTTTGCTGGCTATCGACCAATTATTCTCTTAGACTTATCACATTCACTCGTGTTTACTTCTGAAACTTGGATTTGGAAGTCAATAAGTGAATAACTTGATTGAATAACCCCGAATAACATAAATGTGGCTACATTAGTTAATCAGTTGAGTAATTTAATAATTAAATAAGTTAATTGTTGAATTACCCTGTGATGGTGTATGACTGTCAGCATGTCAGTCTGTCACTGTATGCCTGCTTGCAGATGTTTAGCTGCATTCTCATGATTCTGTAGCCATAATCTGTAGGGATGGTGATGATCTAATTATCAATATAGAGGCTTGAAACGAAATTAGCTGATGTTGTGACAATGTATTCTATTTCATTAATGTGATTGGTCCTTATGGCTACTAGCTATAGTACTAGCCAATAAGAGAACTCATACTGATCATCAATCCATATACTTTCTTAATTCAGGCAGTGGCCACCAGTGTTGTTTCGGCAACTGGAATAATAACTTTAGCATTATTTTTTTTCACTTACCCTAACTAACCTTAACCCTAGCCGTAATCCTATCCCTCACCCTAACTCTTAACAATGGTATCATGGCATATTTCGTTTGCCAGAATCATAACGCCAAACATATTTTTCCGTTCGCCGGAACACTGGTTACTTCATATAAATTATTAGTGCCGACACTATAATTACTATTCCTCTGCTAAAGTCACTCACTTGTTCTGTCAATTGCCCACAGGGACACAGAGCAGGCAAATCCGTTCTTCGTTCTCCAGAGACGTAAGGGTCGCGGTGGAGCCAATAAGGGACTCTCAGGTCTTCTGGTTGGAACACTTGACACGGTGCTGGACAGCAAGGTGTGCCTGCACTTTAAAAAGTTACAATTGCATCAATATGCAACTTCTTTTTTCAGGCCCCTCCATTCAGAATTCTGCATCAGATGGCTGGCTCAGAAGTCAGTTACAGTAAGTTGTCATGGTTTCTTTTTTTTTCCTGATGCAAAATGCTTTACTCATCAGCTGTTGCAATAGCCTCTTCTCAAGCAGAAATAAACAAAGATTGGCTGTGGTTGGAGCAGCACTTGATGGAAACATTGGGTAAGAAATTGCATGGGCAAATATATAATTTACATCTTATTATTTCCAGCTTCTTTTGAGAATGAGGACCAGACAACTGACTTCTTGCGTTGTAAAATTGAAAGTTTATTAGCAAATAAAGAACCAGAGGTTGTGGGTGAAGATGGTAATTGCAACAAATGATTACATTAACTGATAACTTACACTGATTCCTCACAAAGCAGAAGAAGATTCCTCCGGCTTCAAGAGTTCTCTTAAGAAATTTCGTCGTCTCTTCAACATGCCTCCTGAGGAGAGACTTGTCAACTGTAGGAAATAGCTCCCTTTTTCACCTGGCTTTATTTCCTTGTTTGTAGATTACTCATGCAGCGTATGGAAGGGCCGTGTGCCACGCCAGGGCTGGATGTACCTCAGCGTGAACCATTTCTGTTTCTATTCTTTTCTGATGGGCAAAGAGGCGAAGATTATCACTCGATGGACGGACGTCACAGTGAGATCATTGAGTTCATCGCATGCATGATTTTCACTCCTCTGCTCCTTGATTGTAGAAACTTGAGCGGGGAAATAACCTCCTCTTCCCTGACAGCATTAAGGTCTCAACGCGAGACACGGATGTAAGCCAGGCTTTTGCTGGGTCTGAATTAAATTAATCTTTGATATTTTTCTCTTGCAGTACAATTTCTCACTATTTATATCTAGTGATGAAACTTATGCTTTGATTGAACAACTTGCTAACATGGCTATGAAACAGTGAGTTGTGCATACACTTGAATACATTTCCATATTAAAACTTTTCTAAATAAAACTCCTTTACTTCAAAGATTGATCAGCGAAGAAGGCTTTGAGGAAGACAAAGCTTTACCCAAATCACGGTTTGTTTACTTTTGAGAATACCTTCCAACTGTATGCAACAAAAACATATTTCTAGGAAGCGTAGTCAGCGAAAGATTTCAACGCTTAAGCGCGATTTGGACGCAAGAGCCAGAAGTGAATCGTATCGGTAGGAAGAAGAGCCTTCATTGTGTTCATTATTCCATTTCATTACAGATCATCCTTTAATCTTCCGCTGTCTGAGAAATTAGACGGAGATGCTGAATGCTCTTTATGGACACCCTATAACAAGTCACATGCATGGGGCAAGCTCTACATCTCAGCTCACTTCATTTGCTTCTCCAGCAGGGTTTGTTATTCAAGTGACTAATTACCTTAGCTAACGAGTTCTCCAGGTACGTGATTTAGTCACTGTGATTATTCCAATGAGAGATGTGAATTTGGTGGAGAAGGTCGACTCAGGCAATCGTGATGTCTTGCCCAGCGCTCTCTTAGTTAGCGTCAAGAGCAAGGTTTGCACAACATGTGCTCAATGCTTAAATTACGTTCCAAAATTTCAGAACAACTTCCTGTTTGCGCAAATCAGAGATCGGGATGTTGTTCTGCAGAAAATCATTGATTTCTTATCAAAGCAACCTGGCCACAGAGCGTATGTGTTTCTTGACCACACCCTAATGAATATTCATGTTTCTCTTTTTTTTTAGGAGCACTTCATTAAGCGAGAGTCCGTCTCTCTCTAGTTCACTCAGTCAGGTGTCAATTGGAAGTGGTACTGAGTCCATGACTGGTGAGATGACCCAGTTTTTTGCCAATGAGTCAAACCCTCTTGCTCCACAGATGAACCCAAAGTCGAATTCCAACCAGCATTGATTAATTTATTTCATCGCCGAGGAAGCGATGAGATTTCTCCAAAGGAGTCAGTGACAGATCACCTATGGCAGTTACACTTCTCAGAATACGGAAGGTATTTAAGTCGTCAAGGTTGTTTTTCTGGCTCTCAAGTTGATCTCCACAGAGGAGTGAGTGCGTATCGCACGCACAAAACTCATGAGCTCATTCTGAAGGGGGTTCCGGAGAAGCTACGCGGTGAAACATGGATGGTCTACTCTGGAGCAATCAATGAGGTCACTGCCTAATTATAATCCTAATTCTATTTCCTAATCTCCGCTTAATTAGATGCTGGCACACCCTGGATATTACGCGTCTCTTGTTGAGAAAACACTCGGAAAAGAGAACTTCACCACTGATGAAATCGAACGGGACCTACATCGGTAGAGATCAATTTGCATAATTTATTCATCTCAATTAACTATTCATCAGGTCATTACCCGAGCATCCTGCCTTTCAATCGGAACTTGGTATCGGAGCGCTACGTCGAGTTTTGACAGCCTATGCGTGGAGGAACCCTAACATAGGTAGGCATAACTGAGTAAAAGGTCTCCAACATTACAACCTTCTTATTTCTTCAGGATATTGCCAAGCCATGAACATTGTCACAAGTGTGATCCTCTTATACTGCAGCGAAGAGGAAGCATTTTGGCTTCTGACGGCCGTCTGTGAGCGCCTCCTGCCTGATTATTACAACACCAAGGTCGTCGGGGCTCTAGTTGACCAAGGTCAGTCGTGGCTACCCATCGATCCTGAATATTTAATTTTAATATTTGAATTCATACCACAGGCGTGTTTGAGGATCTTGTCTGCGAATACATTCCTGAACTGTACCAGAAGCTCGACTGTCTCGGGTTGATCAGCATGATATCTCTCTCCTGGTTCCTCACTCTCTTCCTAAGGTCATTAATTAATTAATTTAGATTAATTAAACCGTAATTGGTGTTTCTACAGTGTGATTCCATTTGACTGTGCCGTCAATATCGTTGATTGTTTCTTCTATGATGGCGCTAGGGTCAGTGCTGGATGTGTGCATGCTTGAGTACTATTTCCCCATATATAGGTCATCTTCCAAATTGCCCTGTCGATTCTCGATGGGCTGAGGGAGCGGTTACTGGCGTGCAAGGATGATGGCCAGGCCATGTCTCTTCTGTCGCAGTATCTCATGAACATCACCAACCGGGACTCCACCCTCCCCACTTCTGCCAATACTCAAGTTGACAAGCGACAGACGTCAATTGATGTCACGGATCTCATCTATGAAGCGTACTCAAAGTTCGGCACAATGACCAACCAGGAGATTGACAAGCTGCGTGTGAAGCACAGATTGAAAGTTGTTCAGGTTTGATCAAGAAGTTATAATGAAACCCCAATTTTAATTTATTGGTTTCGTTAGTCGTTGGAGGATACCATGATGAGGAATGTTCTGCGGAGTGTTTCCGCTGAAACCCTCTTCCAGGGATCAGAATTGCAAGATATCTTTGTGGTTTTCAAGGTATTGCTTTGTTAAATTATTATTCTTGACTTATGTGCATATTAATCAGGAGGAGTTCATGACCTCGTACTATTGGCGCACACACCAACCTCCTTCGGACCTACTTGACAAGTATGACCCTGCGAAGCCATACTACGAGCAATACAAGATCGACTTCGACCAGTTCAAGACGCTCTTCATTGCCCTGTCTCCTTGGAGCGGTTTTCAGCATTCGGACGTCTTGGCTCTGCGAATGTTTCGACTGCTTGACTCAAATGCTGACAACATGATCAATTTCCGTGATTTTGCTTGGTTTCTTGGGGTGTGTTGCCGTGGTGATCTGGCCGAACGACTGAAGCTGCTGTATCGACTTCACCTGCCTCCATGTTTACTGGACACGGACAAAGACGACGAGGAAGGCGAAGAAGAGACCCCTGCAGCAGCGGAAGAAACGGACAGTGCGATAGAAGCCGCCACTTTCTTCCACGAGGGTCAGTAAAGCCACTTTTTTTTTTTTTCACTGCAATATTTCCCTGATTCATTACCTTGCACACAGATAGCCCAAAAGCAGAGTCTTCTCCAACTGACATCGTTGCCAGTGGTTCCTCCCTGGTTGAGGAGGAGTGTGCAGCATCCTCCTCCAGTGTGGAAGATCCCCTTCCCAGTCCCTCTGAGGTTCCTTTGTGCAAGAACGCAACATCTCAATACGGGAGTCCACACACGCAGTACAAGACGAGAGAGAAGCGGGATTTACTTCTCGCGCAACAAGACAGCAAAGCTAAATTGAGAAATGTTCCAAGGATGAACCAGGTTTTGTTGATTAAATTAATATTAATTATATTAAATTTATTCATGTTTATTTCAGTGGCAGTTCATTCAATTGTGTAAAACGCTCTATGATATGTTCCATGAGGATGCAAATGAGCAAAAGCTCTATCATTCGCTCGCTACCGTCGGCACTTTGCTCTTGCAAATCGGAGAAGTTGGTAAGAAGTTTCCCTCTACTTCGAGGACTCCGGAGGAGGAAGACACTCCTCCGATCCCAGGAGAGGTTAAAAGCTTACATGAATCTGGCGCCAAAGTCGATGTGGAATGGTCGATTTCCTTTGAACAGTACTTGGCGTCCATGCTCACTGAACCAGCATTGGTCAAGCAGTTCGAGGAACGTCTTGATGTGGCGCCAGCTATTGAGAAATTCAGGAACCGACGATTGTACTCGAGATCAGAGAGTACTTCGCCTGTCGCTAGTTTGTGATTCGTGAATAGCCAATAGAAGGGCACAGTGCAATTTGCATATGAACAATTGTTTTGGCAGGTGGTTTTTTTTTTTTGCTAATTTATGAATATTTGTAGCTCTATATGAGAATTTTTTTTCAGGGGAAGTTATTTTTCATACTATGGTGAAGATCTTTTTTTTTCTTTTTTTTTTGGTCTCCTTTAATGCGCTAATATCCTGATAATTGATAAGTGCTTTGTTATGTAATGTTTTATTCTAATGGTGATGAGTACTTGAATTAAGTAAATTTTGATATGTAGTTGATTTTGTATGTGACATGAATAATATTTTTATTGACATGATGGCTCAATGATTTGTCTGTAAACATCTATTTCGATTTCTAATAAATATACAAAACTATTATCTGTTATAATAATATGTTATTTCCCCCCATCAAAGATGAAATATTTGTCTCCTAATTAAATGCATTCATAATGTACAAGGCAATAGCAGAGGGTACAGGCAGAGAGTTAACTTTAGCTTGGAAGTTCCTACATCCAAGGCTCCTTCGAATGACCGCTCTGCATTGAGACTTGAGGGTGACCAGGGAATTGTCCACTATCTGGCCATTCAGCCACTCAACAATCGCTTTCACCGTTTTATCCGTTTGGCATTTGGCCAAGAGAGCATCCTCAACGAGATAAGTCTTCAACCACTCCATATTGCAACAGTTCACGACGTAATACTCGTACAAAATCATGGACATCGATCGTTTGGACGCGTAAATTGCACACTGCAAAAGTCGCCGCCCTTCGCTGTGGCTTACTTCCGGTGAGCAATTCGCCTCCAGCAGAGAGCACACGGCTGCCATGTCGCCATTATACTCCGCTAGCGCCAACACACTTTCTCCCTTGGACGTTTTCGCGTCAACATCCGCGCCATGGTTAATCACAACATCGAGCAACTGAATATCATGAAGGACATGAAAAATAAGTGTCATCCCAGATTCATCAGGAATGTTGACGTCACTTCCTGCGTCCACGAGGGCACGGACTGACTCCCATTGCTTTTGTTTGGCTGCCAAAAGAATGGCGGTCTCTCCTTCGTAGTTTGTTTTGTCGCAATCAGCACCGTTATTCACGAGAGTGATCACAATGCTTGTGAAGCCAAGTCCAGCAGCAAGTGTTAGCGCAGTGTTGCCTTCAAAGTTGCGCAAGTTTGGGTCGATGCCAGCTGCTAATAAACACGTCATCAGTTTCTGGTTTTCATGCGCCACCGTCCAGTGAAGTGCCGAGTTCATCTCGACGTCACAGACATTAACAACACACTTGGAACTCTCCAGAAGCGCCATCGCCGTTTCAGATTCATCCCCTTGACAAGCCACCAGAAGAGGGGTCCTCCGATGGTCATCCTGTCGTGTGCAGTCCACCCCTGCGTTCAGTAGCAGCTGGACAACGTGCTCTGATCCTCGCCACGCGGCTCGATGCAGCGCTGTTGCTCCATCGGACGATCTTGTTCGGTTGACATCGCATCCTGCTGAGATGAGCAAACGCAGCACACTGAGGCACTCCCCGTCCGCGGCGTGGACGACAAAGGGACATCCATCCCCGCTGACGCCATCCGGATCCGCTCCTCTGGGCAGCAGGAGTTCAACGACCGATGAGTACTCATCTGACCTTTTGAGGATGGCGATTCCTAGCAGAGCGGTCAATTCTGGGCGACGGAAAGGGTAGGCGAGGAGCTGCTCGAGAAGCACGGCTTGGTTGAGTTCCACTGCTTCTGCAAGGATTCCACCACTGAAGCATGATCACGAACATACGCAGAATGACATAATTTAACCACATATGAAGTACACAATAATACCAGTGTGGATCAGCTGCAGGCTATTAGAGTAGGCCTAGTACATGTACACGCACGATGTATTGCATGCTTGTAGGCAACGTGTTTACACCACACAGCATCGATATTCTGCACATGCGCCTTATACTGAATACACTTATAAATGTTGCAATATGGTCAGAGAGCAATCACCCACCTCTGCGTTTCTCCAAGAGACATCTCTTTCCCTGGAGAGTGGCAGTCATCCAGAACTCCTTCGGTCGGACGTTCATTCTTCTGGATCGATTCCCGGAATGTATGCTCGTCTTCGGGGGCGCCTATAAATAGCGCCCTGGTGGAAGCAGCCGATCCGAGCGTTGGCCCCCGCGGCGCTTCCTATCAACCTGGTGCATCCAATTATCGTTCCTATCAGATCAAAATACAACGGTGGTTCATCGGTTATGGATGACCTTCATTGACCCCTATTATAGCATTACAATGACCACCGGGTGCATGTATCAAAGTTCTGCATGCAAACAATGCAGTTATTAAAATCAAGCGACGAAAAGTCATTTTCTTAGTTTAGTATACATGTCTAAGTGTATACGCAAATGCAACAGTTCGACTCCCAAAGTGATTGTCGTAGACAGGTGGTCATTTTATACAGATAATGCAACTACTAGTATGTAATCATGTAATGTATATAATTATGTGATAATGTAAATTTAATGAATAGATCTGCATGCATACATGTATAGTACATGTAATTAACATTTTATAGCATAATCGAAGAGGATAGATTCGTATATGTATACTTATTCATGCAGTTGTATTGTTATCACATGTGTTAATGAGATCGACATACATGTGCGTAAAATAGTACATTTTATGGAATCAATGATCAGCTTTTATCCTGAATCACTGATTACTTGTCGTTTCGCACCCCAAAGGTTGTTATTGAGAATTATTCATCCGATTCACTCCCCGTAATATCTGGTGTGCCCCAGGGCTCCATCCTTGATCTACTATTGTTCATTGTCTAACGAGCAGACGACGCCACAGCACCAGTCGAAGCGGCCAAATGGGTGTTACACAATGACTATTGTTATTAATGACTTACCTTCGGTTAACGGCATCAACAACTACTGCACTTTTTGCTGAAAATAGCAAATGTTTTATGGAAATTCGCTCAGTCCATGATTGT
This sequence comes from Capitella teleta, assembly GCA_000328365.1. NCBI lineage: Eukaryota > Metazoa > Annelida > Polychaeta > Capitellidae > Capitella > Capitella teleta. The sequence continues at coordinate 362,464 of KB308962.1, read as the reverse complement.
TTTTTACTTTAAAATGATATAAACAAAATTGTTGACCCGAGAAATTATTGGCATATGGTTTTAACCCTGATAATTAAAGGGAGGGAGAACTGGTTAAAAATGGACTTTGAGTCGTTATTTGATGCACCAAAAATCATTCCTATGCCTGGCCCACACAAGGAATGTCATCGCTAACGATTTCGCGGGAGATATATTGCTAATTAGGCGTGACGTCATGAGCTGTGATGAAACACCGAGTTCCCCATCTTATACAATGGGCCTCGTCATATCAGCGTGTCCTGCGACTAAACCCCTGGATATTTTCTTATTTTATTTTCGGAAATAGATAGAATAATCATTTTGCCACCAGTCAGGCGCAAAAAAAAAAAATATTTTCGCTATTTTTCTTATTTTAACAAGCGATTTTCTAGGACACCTACCATGTTTCTCATCCTGAAACAGTAAAAAGATCAGCCAGAGTGCACCACTCATGCGCTTTCATTTCGTAAACAACAAAGATGTCCTTTAATGGCGAAGATGATCTGCTCTGATTGGCTGAAATCGATAGCTTCACGAGGGGAACGGGACCAATCACGGCAAGCCTTCCGCTGACGTTTGCCTCCTATACTTTGTAATGGAAGCCATTCTCCCATAGGCCCAATGCTAACCCCGATATTCGAAATGCATTATTTCCTTACGCTTGCATCCAGGCATGGTGTTTTTGGCACGGAATGCTATCAATTGGTGCTATGAGTCAATAGAACATCACTTAAAATTCAGTTCCCCATCCCTTTAAAATTAAGGGTTTATTTTTTAAACAATT
>KB308962.1:328446-353548 GCA_000328365.1 Capitella teleta | reverse complement strand
GTCTAAATAAAATCAGCAATTGCTAAAAACATCTACCTCACCAGGTCAGGAGTCCATAAAACCGGACATTATAAAACTAGTGTCTGATGAAATATCTCAGCCTTTAACGATTATTATAAATTTAATTTTTCAACACAACACTGTCTCTGATAAACTTAAATTCGCGAACATAACTCCTATTTATAAAACAGGCGATTCAAAGCAAGTTCAAAACTACTGTTCTACCAGTTTGTTTTTGTTTTGTTTTGTTTTTTTCCAAAATTGTCGAAAGACTAATACACGATCGTATTTACAATTTCTTTCCAGGACATAATGTAATAAGTGATTATCAGTATGGCTTCCGTCTGAAATTGCTCTGGCCGTAACCATAGATAATATCACAAAATCTCTAGACTCTAAGAAACACGTAATTTGTTTATTCCTGGATCTGAAGAAAGCTTTTGACACAGTAGATTTTAATATCTTACTAAAAAAAACTAAACCATTACAGCATCCGTGGGAATGCTTTAAACCTCTCAAAATGCTATCTTAGCAATAGAAAGCAGACCGTGAAGGTAGATGATGTCATGTTTATCAGTTCTTCCTATAACATGTGGTGTGCCACAAGAAAGCATTATTGGCCCACTTCTGTTTGTAATTTATATACTAGTAAACGATCTTCCTAATGCATTAAATATTTCAAAACCCATGATGTATGCTGACGATACAAACATATTTTTAGTGGTAGTAACATAAACGAAACGACAAACATTTTTTCATACAGATCTTACATCTCTCATCCAATACTTAAAATGCAATCGTCTCTCATTAAATATTTCCAAAACTCACTCCATGCTATTTTCCCTAAGTAATGTTCTTCATGACACAAAACTTTCTTTAGTAATCGATGGAGCAGTTATTGATACTGTCAAAAGCACAACTTTCCTAGGAGTAAAAATAGATAACAAATTGACATTTGCTGAGCATCTCACTCAAACTTGTAAGAAGGTATCAAAGTCGATAGGAATTATATACAAAACATCTAAAATTGTAAACAGAGCTACCTCGATCATGCTATATGATAGCTTAGTTCTCCCATACCTGACTTACTGCAATATCATTTGGGGAAAGGCAGCCAGCCAACATATAAACCGTTTGTTTCGTTTACAAAAAAGGCAATAAGAATTATCTTAAATAAACCGCCTCTAACACATACCCTACCTTTATTTAGTGACTGCGCCCTTCTAACACTCGAAGATTTATATGTATATCGTACTTCAATATTTTCTTTTAAATTAACAAACCACATGCTTCCCAATCCGGTCACTCAAACTTTTCACTTAACCCCTATGATTCATGGTAGAAAGAGCAAGTTTAAATTGTAAAGATATCCATGCAACCTACTGTCGAACAGCCCTAAGGCAAAAAAACTCCACATTACAGTATGTCATTTATTTATAATTCGTTTCTTCAACCATTATCACTTTTAAATATTGATTCCATTGGCAATTTCAAAAGAACTGTAAAAAACATCTTAATTGCAAAATATGTTCAATGTTTTCTTATTTTTTTTCTTTATTTTCATTTTTCTATTTTCTATCTTTTACTAATTACCTTACAAACTATCACTTTAAAAATTTTTTTGACTTGACAAAAGTAGTGTGTTGCATAGAAAACAATCAAAACATTCAAAGAGAACAAAATAAAAATCCTTCACAAATTTTATTCAACAGCGCCAACAAATAGCAATTTAGAAGAGGTGTCATGAGTTTGGTTGAGAGATGCTTCCCTTCAAATGCCACATCCCGGCTCGACTGACGCACATCTCCTTGAGCAGCTTTTTGAGATCAGCCTCATCCGGTACCTGCACTCCAGCCTCATCTAACTTTCTCTTCAAAACGTTAGTCTTAATAGTGCCTTTCACATCGAGCATGGCCACCATGCACTCTCTGACAGCATCAAAGCCATCGCCAAATACTGTGATGCCAAAGATGGCATCGCCATCAGGGGATTTTGTCTGGAAGTTGATCCCACCGATGGCCCTCACAGCTTTCTCAAGCCGTTTATCAGAGACCCCAGAACCAAGCACGTGACCAGGGGGGCACTCCGCCAAATGCATGTTCAACTGCAGCCGCAGATCCTGCATGCTTAGCACCGAACGCTGAGCAAATCGTTCTCTCACAAATGCAATCAGCGTCACATCCAGATCAGGAGACTCCGGGGGAATAAAATCTCCGTTGCACTCGGACATCTTGCGGCCTGAGCCGTGTCGTTTCCTGGTGTCGCCAGATGACGATGACCTTCTCCTCCTGCGCGACCCCTCTGAATCACTGGGGTCATCGGATATTCCTCCAGATTTTGTGCGAGACCTTGTAGAAGCTGTCCGACGTCTCTTTGGCGACAGTGACACGTTAGCAGCAGCGTGTGCAGCAATCTTTAGATCTGCCTTGCTGATCGAAAGCACAGAACTCAGCTGCTTGAACTTGGCCTCCCACAACATGTGCTGGCGTTGCACCACTTCTGGGTGCCGATGAACAAACTCTGAATCATAATCCAGAAGAAATTCCCAGCCACAGTTCACCTTGAGGCGGGCCATCTGCTCCAAGATGGCCTTCACGTCGTCTGCTGGGAGCTTCACCACGGAGCTGATTTCCTTGCGTACTTGGCATCTGCTTTGAGTGAATCTCCACATGATGTAATCTCGACCACGGCACAGTGCCTCAGCCGGCACACCTGTGTGAGGGCTGCAAGCATCCTTAGGGTACAGCACCTCACTCTTCACCACCCAACAGCCCTGCACAAGCAGCGCCACCTGTTGTACACAACGCAACGCTTGAGTAGCATCAGTTGCTTTGCCAAGCAGAGTCATGAGTTGAGAAAAGCGCATGGTTTTGGCGTTGAGCAGGAGAGCACGCACTTGATCTCCAAGAGACATCGCCTTCAAATCGCTCATGGAGAGTACATTATTAGGAAGAGCAACACGCTCCTTGGCCGCCTGCTCCATGCTGGGCATCAATCTCTCCAAATACTCGACCTGACTCACTTGGAACTCTGTCCCCTCATTGCTTTCAGACGGTGCCAGTAGCAGGCCCCTCTGTGCTTCTGCAAGTGAGCTCGTTTCTTCATAGTGCTGCAGAGTAACCCATGCCTCGGCTTCTCCTGTTTTTCGCAGGTATTCGTACGATGCCATCCTACGAGCCTTTGCTTCATCAGTTTCGTGTCGTGCAAACTTCATCATAATGGGCTTGGCTTCAGGCTCCATTTCTTCTGGAGCCTCCGCCTCCTGCGCTGCTTCATCTTTGCCTTTGTCAGCTGCATCAAGATAGTTGAACATTGGTTTCAGCTGCATGATCCCCTTCAGGGGCGTCAGGTGCAGCTCTCGATCTCTGAAGCAGGCAACTGCAAAGCGATCAGAATCAGGTCCGAGGGCAGTGGAATGTATCGTGTGTTTATCCATGCGGTCAGAGTTGAAGACCCGCTTGTCTTCACCAGATGCAGCGCCGTCAACGTTGATTGCAAACTGTTCACCCTTACTACGTGCGTAGTTGTTGCTCTGTGTATCCAGCTCAAGTGAGAGCTCCAATTTTTGCTGTTGGGGCTTGCATCGTGCAAATTCCACAACACGATTCGTAAACGGGCGATAGACAGGGCGTAAGGGATACTGAATCAAATACAGCTGACTCGCCAACTGCTTTGACAAGAAAACATCAATTTCCTCAACCACAGGGTCATCTTCGTCATCCATCATCACTGTAAAATATAAAGTGAGAGAAGTTGAACTAATGTATTAGCCCTAACTAATGCCGCATATTTATGCGGCATATGGTCTTCCACATAAAGCCAGGCTATCCTTATGTAAAATCGCCTTTCACCAAAAATAAAATTACACAAGCCTAGTAATTTCTACATGAATACAAAAAAAAACCCCATTAATTCTGATCAGGGGCATGTTTTTCTTTCAACTTCAACTTGGACCGTGACGTAAGAACCGGAGAATGATTTGGACCAGAGATGCTTTGCATGAAAAACACTCTACAAGACTTTAGACGATGGGTTCACTTGCAAAATTACCCCGGACCCCCAAAACTCATATTAGCGAGCTAGTGTAAGGATGAAAGACAAGAGAAGTAATTCATAACTTTCTATGCATGTTATAAACCTTACTTTGGTAAACCAAGGGAAAGTCGTTATCCAACTAAATTATTAGTTTCATGTTGAACTAACATTAAATCAAAGATAATCCACCATTGCTGTATTACTAAGCATAAACAAACCTTACTACACACACACAAAATAGTCCCTGAACATATACAAACAAACTACATATTATTCTTACCAAATACACATATCGACGATCCCAAGGTTAGGGTTTAGGGATCAAGCCGCGTAGCGGCGAGGTGTCTTTGGAAACAGCGATCGGCGGTCAGTATTCCCATGCTAGTTCACGGCATGAATGAAATCAACAATTCCAATAGTAACTTAAATAATCATTTGTGTAACCACTGCAATATCCATTGCCGCAAAATCATGATTGACAACACATATGGATACACATCAAGCGAAATAAAGCAAAACGGTTGTCACGTGACACAACAAAGCCACGTGTTTCAGGAAATCATATATTCATGAGGTCAAGAAGGCACATTTTAATATAATGAGCTACGCTTGAACATGGTTATAATCCACAAGCAACTCAACACCTTCATCGAATTTGGCGCTCGCAAAATCGCAATCACGTCTCATACCAGGTATATTAATGTTCACTAATAATTGCATGTTTCCTCTCTTCTCAGGCAAAGCATACAAGGAAAGAGATGCGGGAGAATAGTAGATGAGAGATGGCGGCATACACAAATCGCCAACTTTCCCCCAAAAAATCATACCCATTTTTGTCTCTATACCTAAAAAAAATCATAGCGCCCTTTTTAGAGCGATGGTGGGACCCTCCCCTCAATTGCATAATTTGCGGTCCGGGTTGATTCGGCAAGTGCTCCGGACGATGTCTCGCCCAATTGTCATGTGACAAGAAATTTCTACATTATATTTCTCGCATGCATAACAAGTTAACAACCAAAACTCGCGAGACTTTAGTTGAACCTGAAGCTGTTCCATAACTTCCAGGTTCTTGGTTCTGACCTCCTTATCCACTGAACCAGAACGAGGTTTGGACCATGACGTCAGGTCCAAATTGAAGTTGAATGAAAAACAGGCCCCATGTATATGCAATTTCACCCCTCACCATAGCTCCCCAAGCCGTAGCGTAGTGTGTACACTACGCTACTGCATGAACAAGTCTAGGTAAGGTTGACTATATTTTAGAGCAATATCATTTATATCACACAGACTGCTCTTATGTAAGAATGTTTTTAGCAGCTAAATGTATTTATAAATCGAAAAATAACGACCACTTGAGCTGTTACAGGAGATAATGAATAGTAATTAATATAAATACGAAGATTGTGGAAGTATAAAGTATATAAACAAACAACTTCTCCACCATTGTTGTTCTCGTGTGAAAATATCACGAGATGACACGTGATCTTCAAGTCTAGCGAGATATGAAGATATGTTTAGACAGCTGTCATTGATCCCATTTATGAGTGCCAGCTCGAACTTTATTCTTTTTCGCTCACACCTCAACAAATGAAAGGTTATGGAGCAGCAAACATTTCCCTCAATATACGATCATTCAATTGTGCAGACTGACTCCAAATAAGAGCTGTCACATTTTGTAAACAAAAAGTGCATGTGTTTATGTTGACATTCAGGTATCGTGCGCCAGATTCATTCTGGGTCGTTTCCGTTCACAACATCATGGCGTGATCTTGTTGATTCTCAAACATTATTGTTAAAAAGCTGTGAAACATCATTCAACAGGTAGCAACCTGTACAAAAGTTGACTTTTTTATTGAGTGAAGGATTCAAAGAATTTCACCAGCTAGTTAGCACAGATAAATCGGGCGAGGTCCATGTACCTCGCCCAACGGTAAACCACTACTTTTGCCGTATACAGACTGCTAGGCTCCACACTCAGCCGATCGAATGATAAATATACACATATTATCCGACAAATCCTTGTGTTTAAGCCCTCCAGACGTTAGATGGTATATTTATGCTCCAAGAAAAAACAATATGAGCCTGTGCCATCATGTCGAACTTATTTCAACCAAAACACGCAAAAAAAATATCACTTCGTGAGGAAGTAAACAAACACCATTTTGCGAATGACGTCACCCAGCGCTTGCGCTCTGCGCTGTAAACAAGCGCACATGCTTCACTTTCCCACTCAAACTTCTCTCACGACTTTCGAATAAAAATAAATAAAAATGTTAATTTACTGATTGGTGATGCACAAAATATTGCGTAATAATAATTTATACGTATTCCTTTGTGAAGACTCGGAATAAATCACGTGTGCAACTGCAAGGAACGATAGGCCGCATGTAGAACTGCTTAGCGCGAGAAAATTGTATGCGCATGCGTGTATGTTTACTTCGCACTACGCAGGCGCAGTGCTCTGGTTTATTTATAACACGTGGAGAGCAGGTCATATGACACAACAATTGGAAAGCGGGGAGAAACCTGTTAGGTCACTTTTTTTCGTTGCGGATCCATTTTAAGTAGGTTTACGGGACTGGTTTCGGACGTAATTTGGTACCAGGCTCAACCTTACATTACTCTGCAATGCCTGGTACCTTCATGAATCTCATAACAAGCGTAGAATTCTAGAAATCGTGATTCACAAACTGGGCTTGAATGCGTTTACTGTACAGCGGGACCCGTGGGTCTCGCTGTAGTATGTCAGCTACCAGCGAGAAAAAATAGTGATTTTTGGATCACAAACTGACAAAAGTATCCTACAGATTAGTTCAACTTCACAAATTCACAGTCGTGGTGGGAGTCGGTTGCGAGACGCGGTAGCGGAGTGCAGTACTGCTCCGCTACCCTTGGGGAGCTACACTCACCACTGTCACTGTGACCACATCATCACATGCAAAGCGTATTTCGGTATTACGTACGCCGATCAAGGCATTATCGCCCACCGTTCTGGCATCAACTTTCGATTCCCATAAAATGAAACAAACTGAGTCGACGAAAAAACGATTTTGAACTTCTTATGTGTATCCCTGTTATCCACTGATTCTAGGCAAATGGCATTGCGAACATCTTACCTGTACAGAAAAAGACGACAATCGGAAAGCAAGATCGGCGATGTGCAAGATAGGGATGCGTGTGAGTTTGCCTTAACCAACAGATGCTAAAAATTCTCCTTTGAGTGACAAACTTGAGTTTTGATCGAGATATAGTTTATTTACGTCTAATTACATATTAATTGATTATTTTCATTAGCATAAATACTTTGAAACAGCTGCACGATGTGCAATGAGGCTTATAAGGTTATATACTGCAATTATAGCATCTGGCATGTGGGCAAGTATACTTCCTTTTAAGTAAATGTACTCAAATATCTATTAAATATATGCGCGCCTTCTTCTTAAAAAAATCAGTATTACTCCCCATTTCTCCAATCAGATTATTATTTATAAGTATAGTTATGTTATTAAAGTAATTTACCAGTCATAAAATTGATTATATTATTTACTAGTGCAATGATAAAATCGGAAACATTTATTAAAGCAATAGAGGCGCGCAAAAGAGTAGCTGTAATGCTGGATACCTTACGAGCATAGGAACTAAGGTAAACAACAAGTAAGCAGACATCTGAGCGATGGGAAGTCTGCAGTCACAGCTCAGCTGATGACGGTTGAATAGTTAATTGAAACAATGCCATCGGAGACAATGCCATCGGGGAGAACTATGAGTATAACGTTGGATGGTTTGAGGGAGGTTGTGTGAAGTCGAGGACATACTTCTTTGATGGAGTGCTCTGCCTGTACACGGCACTGCTGCGTTATCTGATCAATATAGCATTATAGGCCCACAGGGGCTTATTATATACGGACATACACTCTCAGTTACACTCAGAGTGAAAGTGGCAGTGCTGAGTGCTTCATCACATTTTGCCATTGTGAGGCTGCTCTCAGTGAGTGTGTATGAGTCCGTGTGAATGTCAATGTGATAACAAAGCTGCACAATCGTGACAATGCCAATGATCAGCAATTCTACCTCTGGTTCCCACACTGCTCTCGAAAGACCATCCTACAAGAAGACTGACTTTAGATATCAACTTTGGCTCAAAGACAGGAAGTCAACGAGGGAGAAAGCAAAGAGAAACAGTTTCCGGGTGACAGCAGGAAAGTCTAGGTGTGGTAAAGGATCAATAGCGGTAGACACAAGCCATGCTAGATCAACTGTCGATGTGCTGCGCATGTGTTTGAAAGATCTTGGATGGAGAGAGGTTTGTGATTTTTGTTCACCTTTTTTTTACAGTTTTATTGTGCTAGTCTTTAAACATATTTATATTCATATATATTTGTTGATTAAGGATTCCTTTTAAGCCTATACGTGTAATTACATGTACTAATTAGTGGGTATGAATGCATGCATGGAGTGATTTTCCATTTTCTTTCAGTATCCATTTGGTCGGAAGGATGGAGGGGATTGTGACATTTATTGGCATGGCATCAACTTCGGAGAAAACCCTGACATTCAGTCTGGAAGAGTTAACAAATTTCCCGGTTAGTGACTACTCCTCAAAAACTCATCGTTTCTCCTCTCTTAGCTTTATTCATTTCTCATCTTTTTCTTTTGTCCTCAGGAATGATTGAAGTCGTACGCAAGGTCAATTTGGGTCGTGCCCTTGACACTCTGTACTCTCTTTTCCCACAAGAATTTGACTTCCACCCTCAATCATGGTTCCTCCCTCAACAGTTTGCAGAATTCTGTGACGCTGCTAGAAGGCTTCAGGAAGACAAAGATCAGAAAACCGTTTTCATAGTTAAACCTGATGAGGGTTCACAAGGGGACGGCATTTACATTATACAAGAACCGCGTGAATATCTCTTCAATAACGGAAAACACATCGTACAAACTTACATCCACAATCCCATGTTGCTCGAAGGCCTCAAATTTGACTTCAGGATTTACGTTGTGGTTGCTAGTCTAGAACCTCTTGAGGTTTATGTTTGTCATGAGGGCTTAGCTCGATTCTGCACCGTACCGTATCAGTTTCCAACTAATAAGAACCTCCATGAGGCATATATGCACTTAACAAACTACTCACTCAATAAAAGATCTGCGGGATACCTCCATACGGAGTCCGATATGGATGGCTCAAAGCGCACAGTGTCCAGTGTTCTGAGGAGCTTACGAGAAAGAGGTCATGATGTTGAACGTATCTGGTGTCAGATCGAAATGGTGGTCGCCAAAACCATGATTGCTATAGCTCCTGAACTGAAGGTGGAATACAGAGCACAACTGTCGAGGGGCGGGCCTTCTTGCTTTCAAGTAAGGCCCAAATTGTGTCTTTTGCTACATAGTTTCTAATTATAACTTATATTTTGATAGATTCTTGGATTTGACATTTTACTGACAGATACGGGCCAACCTATGCTTCTGGAGGTGAATGCTAACCCATCGTTGAGAATAGATTTTGAACAGGAAGTGGCTCCTGGAATACACGAATATATCCATTCCCCCGTTGATGAGGAGATCAAGCGCCCTCTGGTTTTGGACACACTTATTCTGGCTGCACCGCGACACAAGACTTTGAAAAAGCGGTGAGAAAATTGATTAGTTTTGAACTGTGTAATCTCTTGATCAGATAATCTTCTATTTTGGTACAAAGGAAAATATTCTTCGTTGTTATCTCCTGAGATTATTATTCTCTAAATCTCATATCTGCTTAAACTCTCTGCTGTAGCACTTTGACCAATCAATCATTACTTCTCCTTCTGCTTTTTCAATAATATTATGCAAAATCTGAGGATTAAAATCCTAACGGTTTCAACACCAACTCCTCTGTTTTTCCCTATAGATTTTCTCACTTCAAATCAGCGATCCATAATTCTATGACACCATCAAGTGTTATTCAAATCCAATCATTGAAATATTACTTCCCTTGACAGTTTTCGATTTGCTATATTTTATTGACTTTTTACTCCGCTTTGGTATTGATCAGTTTGACAATCACCGATTCAATATAAGCCTGGAAATACCCATGATTCTCTCATCAACACACACACATGCACACACACACTCAATGCTCATAAATCAATATGAAATCAATCAAATATTTCTGATGAATTTATTCATTACTTAAGTGTAAGTCATTCTTTAATTGGTATTTTTCCTCTAATTTGAAAAAAATTCAGACCCCGCATAAGGAGAAAGCTTCAAACTCGGAGCCAATCAACCAATATATTGTGAGTGTGTTAGTCATGAATTAAAGTAATCAATATCTGAGATGTCTTTTATGGTTTTACAGTAAGCATGAACTGAAACTTTCACTGGTTGTTCAATAATTTAAAAGATTTTATTCACATGGAGAATAAAATAATACATGTATCTCACATATGTTTTTTTTTTACTTTTCCCCCAAATAGCCTCAGGTAACCATTATATGTTGTGACCGCTGGGAAATTATGCTTACCCTCTTCCGTCGTATCATTCTCGCCTTTTCTTATTAAGGATTTCTCCATCACATAAACACATTCATAACAAACATTGCATTCACTGAATTAAGTCACTCATTTATTATTTTGTACTTTATTCTTTCATTACTCATTTCAAATTTTCAATGTTGAGAAAATAATTCTTATCAGAATAATTTTGCAATCCCCCCGCCCTCGTAGGCCAATACGCTCCATGGAACTAGCTAGGACCATGAAGGAACTCTCGGTGTCTGACAATGAGGAAAATATTTCGGATGATTCTGAAGATGACGATTTATACGAAGCATGTCCAAGACCTCATACGGGATATGGATCCCTCATTCAGGTAGCTCCCTTTTCCCCTTACATCCTCTCTTGATCACAATTTCTTTGCAGGTATACCCTCGGAAGTACGGCACAGATTTCGAGTGGCTCACTGTTCTAAACAGAGCGGCAGAAATCTTCCTCAACTGCCTTGGTGTTCGTGGCTCTCTCCGCATGGGCTCAACCGGATTCAGAACTTTCACGAGGTAGAATTTATGTAATTTAATTTGGCTGGGTCCAACAACCTAATTACAGTTTCTTTGAGTCAAGTCTCGAGTTTCGAGATGCTCATTAAAAATGAAGGTCAATCAATCAAAGCTCCGTATTGATCTGGAATCAATCGAGCGAGCGTCTTAGACCTCCGTGATTGAGAGTATTGATCTGATTTGAGTTTGTTTCTGGAATCTTCCAAAGGAATGTAATTATCCTCAAGCGATTTGATTACGGTAGTTGCGTGAGTTGCATCACACAGCGCTGTGTGCCTCGCCATGAGAACCTGTCTTAGACTTTTAATTTAAACTGTTCCATGGTCAGTATTATTTACATGATGTACAAAATGTACATTTTGCTGCTATAACTTTCAAAGATATCTTTTGAGATGAAGATATAAATTTACTTTACTGAAAAAGTAATTCTGAAGTTGTTGGTTCCCACCCAGGAAGTGCAATCTAGTGAACCCAGCATGTGGACTGACCAACGCATCTTTTGACATCATGTTCATTGACCTACAGCGCAGATGGGACCATTCTAATGACAAAGGGGCATCAGGTATGCTCACTAATGAAGATTATCACCAGGTATTGTCAATCTTTTTTTCGTAGGGTTGTGTTTCCAGGGTTTTTTGGAAGCCTTCTTCAGTTTGGCCTGCAAACGATTTCCTTCTGAATCAAGCTTAGACGCAATTGAAAAACTACTTGATTTCAGTGAAAGTAGTTTTACATCAAACATCACGAAATCTCCAATGTTTCCTCAAATCTCAAAATCAGACAAGAAAATTGAAGACTTGAAGCAGGCGTACGGAATGTCAAACAGGAAGAGAATCGGCAACAGTTACTACTTGGATTATAAGAACTTTGCGTCCGAATCGAGGAAAGGAAAGCCTCCTCACAGTGCCAAGCTGAAGGCACTGAAAAAGAAAGCCATGTTGAAGGGCTCGTCCGGCGAACAATCAGACGACGAATGATGTCAGTGACACCATCAGAGCAGATTATTTGTTCTTTAAAAACTATGTTTCCTTCAAAAGGAGTGTTTATTGTTGTAAACAAGGTTAATGCATAATTTATTTCAAATAAAATAGGTTTTATTGATCATATTTAGAATAATTAGGTCATGACCTACTGTATAATAACATGTTTTTTGGCTCATGCTCACAAGCAATGTACTGTGTTATTCTTTTGAAATAACAGCGGGGTTTTTTTCACTGTTTTATATCGTGCTAAGCTTTATCAGACTTTGTGGGTGCAATACCATGTACTTGATGATATTACTGCTGAATGACTACAATACCTAATGGATCAACCCTTAGGTGCGCTAATTTTGAGTTATGCACAATTATGACAAAAATTTAATAAAATCTTTAAAACCCATATCATGCTTTTTTTCAACTCAAATATGAATACTGTTCACTCTCTCTTCTTATCAGATTGCTCAAGTCGAGCTACTGCAACATACTTCTATGTACTGCAAAGAGTAGGAACAGCAAAATTTCGCAGACAGGAAATGACCACGAAAATTCCCATGACTACAGATAACATACATCCGTGCGACCGCAAACTTTTCATGTGTGAACATTTTCCCATAGGCCCGACCGTGAAAATTTAGGGCCACGAAATTTTGCTGTTTCACAGTTGTATATGTTATCTGTGAGCTACTGTGGCATTCATGAAAGCTATGTAGCATTCGAGGTTTACTACTAGGTAAGAGGCCTGGGATGAACACCTTCATAGTTGACATGCTGCAGTAAAACATGGTTCTCATACATGTACACCAAGTCTAATTCATCTGCTCTAACTTCACAAATACTATTTTCTCTGTTTGAAAAGCAAATTTGAGCAGGGTAGGCAGTGAGGTGGGTGGTCAGTTCTTCCACATTATAGACCATTGGGGTGTCGGTGAGGGACCTCCAACTGTAAACGGGAAATAATATGAAGAAGAGATGTGCGTGAAAAAGAGCTGTTTTACAGTAATAAGGAAATCCTAATTAAAAATTCAAGTCCTTTTTATTAACAACCAACTTTTCCCTTCAACATCCGAGCAAATAAAATTCCAAGATTTTTACTCACTATCAACAAATATGACCCATGTCAATATAACGAATGCTACATGAACAACAAGATATAGATTAATTATATCAAAATCACTGAAATAAAGTAGAAGAAATATTCCAATTTACGACTCATGATTTCAAACTCTTACTGGTAAATCTGCTATCATGTTGAAATCAGAGCATGTTAAATGCTATAAAACGATCTGATTCACTGCCATTTGATTATGCAAATCTTTTGTAATGTAAGCCATAAAAATAGATGAACAAATGGAATAAATTAAGACCTTTATCCAGCACTGCTGCTATGGATGATAATGAAAATTAGGCCAAGAGTTTATAAATAGCACGATAATTGACCTAGTTGTAAAGAGACAGATGACTAGTGCCAGGAAAATCATCCAAAAATATCAAACAAAAATTCTCTCCATCTCGATTTTTCGTAGTCTGATAAGTTTCAGAATATCGTCAGCCAAATGCTGAACTGTGGTGTAGCGCACTTTCTCAAAGCAGAAGATGTCGCAGAGTAAACCGAGAACTTGTTCCTGCAGAGAGAGAGAGAGAGCGAGAGAGAGGTGAGAATTCTGGAGAGAGAGTGACTAAGGAGAGCATTGACCTTGAAGAAGACACACAGCTGCTTGAGTTCATCACATGTGCCGAGGAAGCCCCATGCGAGCAGTGGACTTAGGTGCTCTGTGATGTCGTAGAAATGAGCGATGAAGCCGTTAGAATACTATGGAGAAGAAAATCTATAAAGTTTCAAAATAAGAATGTGGTTGTGTTTTACTTTCAGCATTCTACGCTTGGCTTTCAGAACAGACCAGACTGCTGTAGAAAGCGCCTGTGGAGAAGAAAGAGTAAGAGAGAGAGGAGAGGTGAAGAAGTACGTACTGTCTCTTTGAATCCATTCGAGAGCCAGCGGTTTTGAATGACCGTTAGAACAGAAGACGGCGGAGAATCAAGGTCTTCGAAGGAATCCAGCAATATGAAATCCAGAACGATGTCAAAGAAATTCACCATTTGAACCTGTAAATTATAATAATAATAACCTGTAAATTAAGTTTTTCTTTTTTTTAAACAAGATCCTAAAAAGACAATATGAATGTGAAATTACCGTATTGTCTTGGCTATAAGCATCCTCCTAATTAAACGCGCATCCAACCTTTTTAAAACCAGAAATTTATTAATTTATGTACACGCTCACCAGCACCAAGGTATTTAATACTATTTATAGCATCAAGCTCGATGCCGTTGTTTTTACTGCATTCACATCTTTTCAAATTAAGTCACGTCTTAGGTATAGTATGTTAAACTGGTAGTTGGTCTGAATACTATAGTACATGTTAGTAGCAGTGGTTGATGATTTCATGAATCGTTGATTCCATCATCCCCTCACTAACATGGCATTTGAAATCGGAAGTTGATTCTAACTCTTACTCCAATATATAAGTTGACACGGTTTAGTTAACGCTCGAGTTAACCATTTTTTTATAATTCTTGTGAAGATTTCCGCTAAGGGTCGATCAAAAGATTGGTGACACAAGTCTGTGCGTTTTCCTTTGTAATTTTCATTTGTTGGCTGTATTGGCTCACCTAATTCAGAGTGGATGCCTGGCCATTACAACATAACAGCATAACCCAGTAGAGGGAAAGACACTTTTCTAGTGGCAGAGTGATAGTACTGAATGCTTCGCTAATTAGATAAAGGTGCACTCTATGGCAGTGCATACTGCATTGTCATATACGATCGACCTAAATTAAAATTGGTTGACATAGTATGTATCAAGGATGAACATGTATAAAATAACTGCGTTTTATGCTATATTTTTCGTCAAACTTTCTGGCGAGTAAAAATTTCCTGTTTACTTGCCACGTGGAGAGTAAACTTTTTCTCTTATATCGTGCCCTGTTCAACCATTGTTCACACAATCTGAAATCTCTTCTAGTCGAAATGATAAAATTCAATTTGAAATAGTTTTAATAGTTTCTGGTGAGTACACATTATAGCGCCCATTTTTGCCTAATACATTCACTCACCCCACGGTCTCTCAACTCCTCCTCCATTTTAGGCCAATTCTCTGCATCTTCAACAAAATCCACCATTTTGGCATATGCTGCTTGGAAATCTTGAGGTTCCTGAAAAAAAACAAAAAAAATACGACTCTTTATTTCAAAGTTGCTGAAGCATGAAACATCACTCACACGATCAGCCTGCGTGATAAGAGAGGAAAGAATATCCCGCCCCATCTCCACAAACCACTGGCGCACGGTGGAGTCTTTCATTAACTCCTGAAAAATTATAATTGCAATTGAATCTAAGCAAAGATTTGCACTTACTTGGAAAGCTAAACGTACGCATTGAAGTTTAGCAAGGAATTCCGAATCCGACTGACACTGGAGTACTTGGGTTCTGATGAATGCAGCAGATGAGAAACTCAATACATGCACGCTTTTGATCAACATACCTGAGGGTTCGCACTCCTATGTTCCCTTGGCTCAACTCTTCTAAAGCCGCTTCGTATAATTCCAGATGCTGCTGACAGTTCTCTTTTAAATCCTCCAGGTCAGACAAATCAGCCATCTGTTGAGAAAAACACAATTCTAGATATTCATAAGTGTATGATCTTCTCACCTCAAGGGCCGAGACGAAGGATTCCTGATCACTCGATTCATATGTGTCGATCGACCGTACACTCATCCTTTTCTTGGCCTCCCAATCACGGTCCATCTCCTCAAGTGCTGCTGTCATGGCAACCGATGTATTCATCTGCTTAAACAGTCGCCGTTCGTAGTTCTCCTGTATCCGGTACGCTCGCTGCAGGAGTTCGTTGATTTGTGAATATAATTGACCTCCATCCTGAGAAAGAAATATACTCATTGAGCCCAGGGAGGCAGATGAACCCTAACCACAGAGTCTAGTGTTACATCATGGGTGTCTTCCTCCAACTGCTTCATCGCCATCTCCCAGTTGGAGATTGCTGACTGCAAGCACTCCAGACCTTCACATAAACAATTATCATCAGTTATCAAAGGCAATTAAATTTTTATATTTTTGTCTGACCTAAATCACAGAGTTCCTCAGAAGAAAAATGAGATTCGCCCGGATTAACTTCGACCACAGTACTGGCGTCATCCGAGAGGCTCAGTTGAGAAGCGCTCATTTCATCTGTGCACAAACGACGCCTCGCTAAATTGACGTCAGACCCTGTGCGACGCCATGCGTCTGATAAACTGATAATCAGAGAAAGAAACAAGGAAATGACCAAGCAATACCTCCATTTGGAGTTCTGCTTGCTAGAGGGCTCCTGATCGCACGTCGGTATTTGCGTGCACTCAAGGCAGCAGTTGTTTGCTGAGCAGTCACAGGTTGTACCTCCTGATATAAACGCGGTTTTCTTCTTCTGCGACGAAAGTAAATGGCCAGCGCCCCAATTAGGGACACACCCAAAGCCGACATGGCTATCAGCCCAACTTTTGTTTGCACTGAGGAGAATCTGTTCATGATGGTAATGTTGTTTCACCAGGTATCTGGAATGAATATATTTAGATGAGGCATTTCATTCAAATGAATTATATAAATAAATTCATTAATAAATAAAATTACAAATAATTAAATTTATGCAAACACACACTAATACAGGGCTTCACGTTTGAGGCGTGTGATGAGAGGTGTAATTGACTTTCGAAGGAGAAACCTGAAAATATTTTGCACCAGTAAAAGGGTGCCAGAGGCACCCGAAGCTAGTGGGGTCTGGGGGCATTCCGGAAAAAAAATTAAAATCAGGGATGCCAAAATAGGCAGTTTGAGCATTTCTAAGAACATAACATGCAGAATGAACAGTTAATAAAAGGACAGAAATATCAAAAATCTCACTACTGAATATGAGAAGATAAAGTCAGGAACAAATGTACTAATATGTAGCCAATGGCCATCGGACAAAATAATGAAATATTTATGCTATTGATTCAAATCTCTAGCGGCTTTCAGCTTCTGCCGTGTTTCGCGACGAGATTTAATTTAAGAGATGCACGGGGGCACATGATCTCGATCGATACTTAAAGGGAGGGAGAACTGGTTAAAAATGGACTTTGGGTCGTTATTTGATGCACCAAAAATAATTCCTATGTCTGGCCCACACAAGGAATATCATCCCTAACGATTTCGCGGGAGATATATTGCTAATTAGGCGTGACGTCAGGAGCTGTGATGAAACACCGAGTTCCCCATCCTTTACAATGGGCCTCGTCATATCAGCGTGTCCTGCGACTAAACCCCTGGATATTTGTTTATTTTCTTTTCGGAAATAGATAGAATAATCATTTTGCCACCAGTCAGGCGCAAAAAAAAATTATTTTTCGCTATTTTTCTTATTTTAACAAGCGATTTTCTATGACACCTACCATGTTTCTCATCCTGAAACAGTAAAAAGATCAGCCAGAGTGCACCACGCATGCGCTTTCGTTTCATAAACAACAAAGATATCCTTTTATGGCGAAGATGATCTGCTCTGATTGGCTGAAATCGATAGCTTCACGAGGGGAACGGGACCAATCACGGCAAGCCCTCAGCTGACGTTTGCCTCCTATACTTTGTAATGGAAGCTATTCTCCCATAGGCCCAATGCTAACCCCGATATTCGGAATGCATTATTTCCTTAAGCTTGCATGCAGACATGGTGTTTTTGGCACGGAATGCTATCAATTGGTGCTATGAGTCAATAGAACATCACTTAAAATTCAGTTCCCCATCCCTTTAACTTTCCGCCTAAGTGCATTCATCACTGAAAGGCATGTCCCAAGCTACAAATAAGTGTTTCACATAGGTGAAGAGTATTACATGTAACAATATGTTCTGCATATTCGACATTCGACATATACTGGTAATATAAGTAGCAGATGGGCCTAATTGCCTCAACCGGGAACTCGATAAACTCGCAAACGTATACGTAAGCCTTCAAAGTACACGATCCCACAAACAACCTTATCTCAGCATTTATTTAAGATAGAAATGAAAGGTTTGTTGCATTGAAATTATACTATGTCAGTCTACCTATAGCTTTCATTGTTATATGCCCTTAAATTAAGGCAATTTAAAACTGATAATCATGATAATGCTGCAAACCTTTTGCTTTTATCTTAATTAATGGCTGAGATACAGTTGTTTGCTGAATCTCATACTTGGCCGGATCTTTGGGTCCAAGTCAAAATCTCAACCCTTCTACTTTTCATGTCAATGCACGTCACCTAAGAAGTCGCGAATTTTAGCAGCTAAAAATTAAACAATTTTTTCTCTAATATTAATAAAGATAAAAACGATTCTTTCAGTTTTATCTTATTTGGATCACAAGCTATCATTTGATATCATTTTCAATGATTCAATGATATCAACTGAATTTGAATTTTTCGTGCTCACACCTACTATCTCAGTATATGATTCTGACTGAGTCAATGATCAGTCAATGTTATCGACAGCATACCATAATATCGCCCAATTCAACCAACAAGCAGAAAAACTTATTGACTTAAGACGGATGGCAAACACATAAGTGCCTTCAATATAATGTTATGTCATTATAGATATCACATAATGATAGCTGGCACGTGTTAATAAGAGGTTATCTCAATTAATAGACCTTTGCACTTGATTAGGGTAACCATAGATATCGACAAACCACATCGGCTATGAGCGAAGAGAATCGAAAATGAAAGGGAGCAGGGGTGCGTTTCACTAAGAATTCCTCCTAAAGTTAGGATCAGTAGCCGGGGCGAGGAGCAGTGAATGCACAGAAGTGTATTATACACTTCGCTACGGCGTGAGAAGTTACAACACATCTTACAATTAGAAATTTAATCTTACATTCGGGAATGATGGCTTTGCTCTGGAAAAAGGTTAAGCTAAGCTGATATAAACCTGCAGCCCGCCTAGTGAAATGTGCAGATAGACACTCGCCATCCCTCCCTCTGCTGAAAGAACTACATTGGCTACCCATTCAGTTTCGAATAATGTTCAAAATTAATGTCATTACTTTTAAAGCCCTGCGTGGCTTAGCACCACCATATATCTGCTCCCTCATCAATGTTTATACACCTGCTCGCTCCCTTCGATCATCAAACTTCACATTGTTGTCTGTACCTAAATTTCATCTTCAATCATATGGCTACCGAACATTCGCCCATCAAGCACCGGACCGATTACCTTCCAAGGTGCAGAACCAGCAATCGCTTGATGCTTTTAAAGCCTAACTTAAGACTTACTATTTTAACATTGCATTTTCTAGTATTTAATGATTTTCCTTTTTACCTCTGTTTGTACAGCGCATTTGAATGTTCTTTGATATTGCTGAAAATGCGTTTTAAATGTAATAAATGAAATGAAATGAAATTGAAATATAAGTTAATTCATGTCAAGTCCTTTGATGAAAAAGCAAAATTATTAGCGCCCAACATCCGATGTGACAAAAAATTGTAGCAGCCCCCAAAATGCCATTTTCATCTTAAATCTGAGGATAGACCTCTGCATCACCAATGCTCTCTTTGAGAATAAGCGGCACCTGCAGGTTTCCTGTCAGCATCTATAATCTAAGATAATCCAAGCGCTGCCACCAGCTCGACTTGACGGTCGCACGCAAGTCTGCTCTGAATAATGTCAACTGCAACACCGACCATCACTTGTCTATTCAATTTTGAAATTGATGCCAAAGACCATCCATCGAGCATGCCAGAAGGCAGCCCCAAAGATTAGTACAGCATAGTCAGCTGACAAGCAGGTCTACAGAGTACCAAACGCAGCTTAACCAGAGAGTGCAACAATGCTCACCTAGACCCTAGAGCAGTTTGTAATTCTGGCGCCCATATCCTCCGATTGGTTTGGGTGGAGCCGTAAAACCCCAATCACAATCACATCACGGCAGATTGTAATTAGCCAGAATCGGCTGGCTGCGGTAAAAATGACCGGCTAGCTGCTTAAGCCGCTCCACCAATCAGAGATATCGGCTCAGTATAGTGATCGGCGGCTAGCAGCGGCTTGGAGTGGCTTGGCAATGGTTGCTATATAAATTCTATACGTATAATGATGTCATTAGTTAACACAAACATGTAGCTACTTTCTACATGTGGTACTATAGTGTTGTAATTTTGAGATTGAACGATTTCCAAATCCTATGATGTCCCACTCAATTACACTTTCATGCTTGACTCAAGTTCAAGAGGTTTAGGCCGTTTCATAAACTTAAAAAACATTAGTTTTAACCAGAAACATCCTAATCACCATCATTACTTCGTTTGTTGTGTCTACTGATGCAAATTCAGCAAGATTCTAATTTACTCTTTTACAGCAAGCAAATAATATATGCAGCGAGAAGAGGAAGCAAGTAGAGGAAAAGTAAAGAGGATGGCGAACCGAATAAATTGTTGCATCAGGATCTTAAATGAGAAATTCGCGGTTTTTATGTCTCAGTTTGCAATTGTTGGGCAACCTCTGGGTTACATGTATATAGCTTATCTAATATATATAACATTTTATTTGCAAATAATCTTTTACAAATTTTTGTATATATGAAAGAACAAGAAAAGTGAAACAGAAAAGAAACATGAAGCAAGGAAACAGTTAGGAAAAATAAATAATTAATAATGATTGAATAAGCGTATATCCCTGGTCAAGGCGCAACACATAGCAACATAAGAGCCGACTTGCACTCTTCGTAGTCTAAAGGAGATAAATAATCAATATCGATTACATAACAGAGTTCTTTTATGGGTAAACCGGAGAAGTGGTGGCCGAGTGGTCAGCGTGCTCGCCTCAAAAGGGCCTGGCGATGGCTACTGGAGGTTTGAAGCCAGCCACCAACCTTGTGTCCTTGGGTAAGGCACTTAACTCCTGATTACCTCCTCGGACCACATAAGCTGTTCGACTTCAGGATTCCGAGGTTAAATAAGCCCTCAAAAAAAAAAAAAACAAACAAACAAACAGCAACAATTTTGCTATCAGGGAGTGTGCATTCACTTTTTAAAATACGTAAAATGGGGGAAAGTTCAATTGAGCAGAATGTTTCTACGTTCATCTTCAATTTGGCCAAAATCTCTTTGAAAATTATTCCAAAGTCAGACAGACTGCACTCTTTCTGCATTCCTGTCAGCAGGAATGCAGACAGAGCTTAGACAAAACAGGGTTTTCAGACATCAAAGATTTCTTAATAAATTTACAACACCTAATTATAGTATCTGAGACTTCAGGTCAGGTTTGGAGCAAATAAAAGGGAGATATGACGATCTCGTCAATGAACTTAATTTGGAACACTCCAACAATTGCAGGAGAATTAACAGAATTTCACTCATTTTTCAGACCAACAAAAGCAATACACGTAGACAAACAGTGTAATGAACCAAGTGATATGAGAGGTCAATGCAAATTATTTTTGGCCTCCGAATTCTGAAATGAGGTTTCGGGAGTGCTGTGAGTTATAATAGTTAAAGAACAACCAGTCAAATAGTTGTAGGCTTAATGCCAGGTACATACCAGTAATATACATGTAGCTAGTAACAAGTGATCTACTAGTACTCGTGAAAGTGTATATATGTATGTATAGGTGGAGTTTTACGGCACTCTGATACAGAAAGTATTATATTAGTGCCTCACTAGTACTCGTGAAGGAATATTTTACATTAACCCTAGTACGTACTAGTATACAGAGCATCCTATGTTAGTATATGTATGGGCATGCATAAAGTATGGCATAAATCATTAAATTAATTTTAATGAAGTAAACTGAATAAAGTCTACTTCCACAGATAGCTCAGATGGTAAGTATATAAAAATACAATAAACACAATAAAGACGTGTACAAATGATAACTTCTGATAATAATGAATGTAAAATATATGGATTGAATCGGCTGAGAGCCGCTATTGGCCTAATCGGCTGATAGCGGCTGGCCGATGGCAGCAATCGGCTGTGGCTGGCTAAACGTTCAATCGGCGGCGGATAGTACATATCGGCGGCGGCTCCGTGCTCCAGCAGCCATGTGTTGAGACGGTCAGAGGTCCTCTTTAAGCTGTTAACAGGTTAAGAAAGTGTCTGAAGAAAACTTAATGGAAAGCTAATCAAAGATAAAGACAAATACAGGTAGCTGGAAAGATGGTTTGATCACTATAAAACCCTTTACAGCTCAGAAACGCTTTCTCACACAGGCTCCCCTGAGTCCCCTCGACATCATTGTCAACCTTCCGGTCCTGGCAGAATTTAGAAGAATAATGATAATAAAATATCTGGATATTTATAGTACCATAATAATAATAATAAAAATAATAATAATAAAAATAATAATAATAATAATAATAATAATAATAATAATAATAATAATAATAATAATAATAATAATAATAATAATAATAATAATAATAATAATAATAATAATAATAATAATAATAATAATAATAATAATAATAATAATAATAATAATAATAATAATAATAATAATAATAATAATAATAATAATAATAATAATAATAATAATAATAATAATAATAATAATAATAATAATAATAATAATAATAATAATAATAATAATAATAATAATAATAATAATAATAATAAATAATAATAATAGTAATAATAATAATAATAATAATAATAATAATAATAATAATAATAATAATAATAATAATAATAATAATAATAATAATAATAATAATAATAATAATAATAATAATAATAATATATTATAATATAATTTATTCACCAAAAATAATGATAATTGACGAAGGAACGGAGAAAATGAAAATATGTTCAGCTGTCCTTAACAGGATGTGTAACAATAGACGCAATAACATACACACATATTTGGTGAAACAAGACATAGAATATGGAAATATAGTTAATCAATTGTACATCAAATACAAAATTTATTTGGTACATTTTTATGTCTCCTGGTGGAAATCGAATTATAGTCCAGGCAATGAAGGACTTGACCCAGACAAAATTGCAACATAATTTATATTTATTAACAAAAATATAATTAGGGATGCACAGAACTGACTCGCCTTTGGCCGTATCAGGTGTTATGTAATGTCCTGCTCTAATATAGAACTGATGATACAGTCTTGTGAGCACAAAATTCGGCGGCAAGTTCCGGGATCATAGGCAATTTTTACTGGAACAGGAACTCTGAGAAATGACCTGGATTCCGGGCAGCCTGGGTCAGAACTCGGAACTTTGTGCATCCCTAAATATAATACTCAATACCTTCAGCTTGCAAGTCCAATGCTCAACTGAACGATCTATTGGGGAGGGCTACCCCCAAAGAAGATGACTTACTTTTGACCATTGACTCACTTTCCATTGGAAATGCCCCAGCAGCAGATGCAATCCCTCCAAAACCACCAATGCAAACAAAGGCTCCAGTCTCACTTTTCACCTCCATGCCCTGATATTCTAGGGTTGGCTTGAGAAGACAGTCCCATGAGGTGTGTGTGATACCAAAATCAGTATCCTGCACATTAGTGCAGAAGAACAGGGGCGACTGTAGTGACTGCAGCAATTGTACCGAGGCATCTCACTCTTAGTAATTGTAGAGAAACTATTTGCAAAGGTCATTCTTTCTTATGCCCAGTCCGTAGGAAAAAGGTTACAACCCGAGTGAGTTCCAGTGTGGCTTCAGAGCCACAGTGGAAATTGTAATGTGACGCAATGAAGAACGGCTAAAAATGGAACTCTTTAATCAGGTCAACTTGACATACATACATATAATCACGGTGCATTATGAATCAAAACGAATGAATCATGAAGCAGAAGGAACGTTATGTAACATCTCCCTCCTGATAACGCGAATTAAGCACATACTAGTGTTCAAACAAAACAAAAGTCACCAGTCAGAAAGTATGGAAAGTCACTGGTCCCTCACAGGAAGCTGAGACCAGGTGTCTATAAATTCAACTTGGAAGGTGGTCTAACGAGGCGACCACATTTGGTGTGTATTCCAGATGAAGCAGTTGGAGTAGACGCGACAGGATCAGGCTCCTGGTGGGCCTGCACAGAAGGCGACGAGGCAACCGGTTGAGGCACTGCCGGTGCGGAGCGAGGAAGCACATGCCTCGGAGCGCGAGGAGACACATCACCAGGCACACCTTCTGATGTGTGAGAGAACACAGCACAAAGCACTGAAGATTGCAAAAACGTTCCCGGCACAGGAGATCCTGAAGAATCTTCCTCAGAGACTGGGAGGTTAAGCGCAGTCGGCAGAACGCGGTTTCTTCTGATGACTCGGTTGCCAACTTAAACCATAATCGATCTAGGTGTTTCATTAGCACCAATGACAACACCCGATTCTTTACGATCAGGCACAAAAACGCGTTGGCCACTTTTGAGCTCAGGCAAAGGCACAAAACCATGCCTTTTGTCGTAGTAGTCACTGGACTTAGTCTTCCTCTCCTCATCACGGCGGCAGACGATGTCATCAGCTGGCCATGCGGGTTTAAGATTTTCTGGAAGGGTTGGCAGTGTATTGCGAATCTGCCTCCCCATGAGGAGTTCAGCAGGACTGAAT
This sequence comes from Capitella teleta, assembly GCA_000328365.1. NCBI lineage: Eukaryota > Metazoa > Annelida > Polychaeta > Capitellidae > Capitella > Capitella teleta. Next base: position 328,889 of record KB308962.1, on the reverse strand, counting down.
CCATGGAATGTCAGTGGTGTACTGCGGTAGGTAAGGAGCGCTAGGGCGACGTCATCCTGGCACAAAATAGATTTGGCCACCTTCACTCCACTTTCTGCTTCCCCATTTGACTGCGGATAGAGAGGGCTTGAGGTGACATGCTGGATGTCATACTTCTTGTTGAAGATCTTGAATTCTTCGGCCCATTGCGGCCCATTGTTGGTGACAATCACTTCGGGAATCCCATATCGAGTGTATAAGTTCATGAGCAATTTTGCAGTTGCAGCAGCTGAGGTACTGCTCATGCGGGTAAGTTCAATGATGCGCGACTAGTAGTCCGTGACGACAAGGTAACTCTTACCTGCGGTTTCACAGAAGTCTGCAGCAATGCGTTGCCACAAACGGTCGGGCAATGGAGTAGTGATCAGCGGCTCACGGTTGGGAGTTCTTCTGTGCTGCAACAG
>KB308962.1:284155-326994 GCA_000328365.1 Capitella teleta | reverse complement strand
CTTGAGTTGGAGAGTTTGTGGAAAGCACAGTGCGAAATTCCCAGTTCTTGAGCAATTCCTACACTTAGCCTCTCGAGCAGGGCAACTATCTCTGTTTGCAGCATGTCATCTGACACAATATCGGCAGCTGGACGTTAGTTGGTCGTCCCTCTGCGGTTTCGGCTTCCCTTTCTTGAAATTCTTCTGACTGACCTTGTGAGTGTAACCCTTCCTGGTTTCTTCCACGGCGAATGGTGTGGCAGTAGCGGTAGCTCCAGAAGTCGAGTGGGGTCGCTGAAGACCTATCTGCACCTTGACAGCTTCCGCTTGACGAGCAAATGTCACTGCTTCACTAAGGGTCAGCCTCTCCTTCAGCTGCAGATCACGTGATGCAACCTTGTCACGCAGGCCAACAACGAGGCAGTCACAAAGTTGTTCTTCCTTCTGGTTGGCATCAAACGCACATTTTTCCATTATCTCATGTAAAGCACAAACGTACATTTCCACACTTTCCCCCTCACCTTGGTTTCGAGAGTAGAACAGGGCTCTCTCGTGGATCACGTTGGTACGGGGTGTGAAGTGTGTATTAAATTTATCGAGAACGGTCTTCAAGACTTTAGCGTCATCGTCCGAGAGGTTGAACGATGCGAAGACATGTTCGGCCTGAGTTCCCATAGAGTAGAGGAGGGTGCTCACTTGATAAGTCCCACTTTCACTGGTGATTTTGCTGATGTCAGCGAAGCATTCAAACCGTTTCCGATATGCCGACCAGTCAGCTGGCTTCTGAAAGTTGAACTCAGCAGGCGGATGGAACTTTGCCATGGCAAAATATCACAATGCAAACACACACAAGAATATCTATAAAGTCCACAGAACAGTAATCCGTAGCGATTCATGGTGATGGCCACGGGAGATGGACGATATTCGACGATTTTAACCGCTGCCACCATGTAATGTGATGCAACGAAGAACGGCTTAAAACGGAACTCTTTAATCAGGTCAACTTGACATACATATAATCACGGTGCGTTATGAATCAGAACGTCATGAAGCAGATAAAGTGTTATGTAACAGATATGGTCTTGCACTAGCTGTAGAAAAAATGCAGAGAGCAGATTATATTACTGCATCTGTCATTTATCGACTTCACCAAACCTTTTGACCTAGTCAGTAACAAATCACTCTTGACACTCCTTGAAAAGATTGGGTGTCACTCAGAGAGGTCTCTCTTCTGTGTACTTCAGCAGCGCCTTAGTGCCACAGTCTAGTCTATGGAAACAGTCCACCTGGGCCATTTGATCACTTTCAACAGTAAACTGCCACCAAATCGCTGCCATGAGGATCTCATAAGATGCAAAAACGTCCTGGCAACCAGATTTGGGCACTGCAGTCTAGAAGTGAAATGTCGCTTCTTCAAGGTTCAGTGCATGTCGGCATACAGGTCAAGCCTATGGAACCTGCAGGATGCAGTGCCATACTTCTGTGTGTGGAAAAAATGTCTGTGAAGATTGCTCCACCTCCCACTTACCACTCATTGCCACCTGCAGCTCACTCTTGTGCATGACTTGTATCCTGCTTACCAGATTGACCGGAGGTCTATGTATTTTATTTCTGCATGCTGTTATCAGCGTTGTTTTAAAGAAATTATCATTGGTAGCAGGTCTGCTGTGAGTGACTCTTTAACGCTTATATGTGTCAGGAACAATCTCCATAGAGAGAGAACCTGCACACTTCTCTCAAGAAACCGATTGCTGAGCCCAATCAAACAGCTGTCATATATTCTGTGAACAGCTGCAGTTTGGCGTGATTTTAGGCTACTCAGAGGAGAGACTGGGTATTTTAATTTAAGTTGTATTAACGAGCATTTGGCCACATGTTAACTTCTCAACTTTTTAACTCCTTTATCATCATTAATTTTGATATAATTATATCCTCTTAACATTATAATATATGTTTTTTTATTTAATTATCATAACTGATGTGTGCAGCATAGACAGGAGATAAAGGGAGACTGAGTGAAGCAGCTAAATGACGTCAGAGTAAACCAAATTTGGGCGTGGCTAAGCCGCCATATTGGCCTGGCTGTAAAAACGCAACGCTTTGCTTAACAACACAGCGGGGAACATATGTTTTCTATTGAATGGAAAAGTTATTCAATCAACAACTTGCCTTAGCGTTATATAATGCATGAGCTCACTCCTAAATTAACATACAGATGAAATTACCACCTATTGGAATCAGCATATACCATTTCATTTGCATCTTGTTATTTTTCATTAGTAATTAACTCAATAAGAATACTTATTGTCCATCACTGAGGCAAAGTCGAATCAAGAAAAAAAGAAAAGAATTGAGCGAAATTTTTTATTTATTTCAATGGCCTTAAGGCATTAGAGAAATATGTACATATACAAATGTATACAACTATACATCATAAGTAGCTATAAGAATCAGAGAAAGTTATGAGTATGTTTGTTCTAGCAGTGTCTAGTTGGGATATTATCTGTTCATTTTTTTTTTCCTTTATTTAATTCCAAACCACGCTTGCTCTTTTGCAATCCTCTGTTGTGCTCTTTAACAAAATTAAAAATCTGATATTTGCATACAATGTTAGAAATTTTGATGCAAGGATGGAACTGTGGCGAGAACACGGCAGGGGAGAATGTACATATGATTGCATAAAATTAGACAATAAATAAGACTGATCTTGGTCTGGGAGAAATAAGGGCATAGGAATGTTTCTTAGAATTTGAAAAAAAAAAAAAGAAAAAAAAAAGAAAGATTCAAATGCTTATAAAATCTGTGGAAACACAAAACAACGATCCTGGCTTGTACTCTTTAAGAGCAGTGAAGAGGGGTTGGGAGGCATTATCCTTTGTTAGTGATTTAACACAATAGTGACAAAACTCGAGGTGCTTTACTTTATTCAGCAATTTCTCAATTACAGCACCAGATATATATGCGCACACGTCTAGTTTGATACAATTGAGCTCTGCGCCCAGACGCTTCTCCCAGTCACGAGATGAAGCAGGTTCAGAAGGGACCATTGTACCCACGATGAGGCAGTGCAGATTCTCAACATGGTCCTGATTTAACTTTCGCAGGCACAAGAATGTCATCACTTTTTGTTTTACGAACAACTCTTCTGAAAGCTGGTGGAAGCCGTTCAGGCACAATCACCAGCTTTTGTGGGAAGGGAGATTTCTTCTTCTTCTTTTCTAGCAGTTGGATGTTAAGTTCCAGGAGTCGATGAAATTTAGGAAGTAATCAAATCTTGCTAGTGCAATCTTAAAGTCTTTGCGTGTGATGGCACGCTTGTGAGGAGGACAGTTTACGGAACTTGAGCAATCCCTTGTCTCTGGATCAGCTATTATATAGGGGTTCAGTGTCTCGGGGAAGTTGACACGCGAGCGGAATAGGCCTACTTAACTGTGATAACAAAGCTGGTGTCGCGAGTTATTTTCAGGATTAACCAGTCACTGAGATCACAACAAAGCCTCGATAAAACGAATATTGACAGCCGGCTGATGTGTTATAAGCCTTACTTCATCCCAGAAGTTCCTTCCTCTATACCTGCTAAAACACTGTCTGCCATACGTCATATATAGATACACTCTTCGGATCTTACAACTCGGCGGGAGATGCGTTTATATTGAGCTAGGGCTCTATTTATAATATTGTAGACCTCGCCCTGTCTGGGACAACCGTCGGTGCCAGAAAATCGAATCTCCTTGTATGGCCTAACTTTTTCTGACCACCTGGCTATTTGTCTTTTTTGAAGTCTTGAGGACTGCGGAATACACACTTTAGCTGTCAAAATACAAGCATGAGCCTTAGAATCATAGTACTGGGAAATCATTTTATAGCATGCTTCACTAGTGCAAGAGGTCGCGAGTAAAATTTTATTTTGGCAAATAAAAATTCTCTGTTTACTCGTTACCTGGTGAGTAAACTTTTTCGCCTATTTCGAGTCCTTAGTATGATTGTCAACCGTATCGATAGCCTGAGGCATCTTCATTCTTGTTCAACTAAGAAGTGCTAAAATCACACTCTGATATAAAGTATTCTAATGGGCAGGTAACAGACCAATAGACTCAACACGATCAAGTCATTAAAGGCTCGGGATCTAAGCAGTCAACTGGTAAAAGCGAAGCTGTACACTGAAATTAACAACAACCAAATGCACTCCACCAAAGACTGCAAAATAGAGCAATGCAAATAATTTTAAATTCATTTTTTTTTATCAGCATATGCTCACATTAACAAAATGCTAACAAAATTAAAGTGGATGAGCGTCAAACAGAAATGTACGTGTTTTTATAAATTGGTTTTATTTTTGAAAATTATAAATGAATGTGAACGCACCAATATATAATACTACATGTAGTAATGCGAATATAAATGATGGTATATGCACACAAGCATGCAAGCACGCTCGCTCGCTCGCTAGCACTCATATATATGAATAAGGCTTAACCAACAGAATCCAAAATATTGCGAAAATATTGCATCACAAGATTTGTCTTGCCGATCATTCTTTTAAAACCCTTGCTTCCAAAAAGGATGTCCCGTTTTATTTAATGAAGTCCAAACTTTATATTCTATATATTCTATCATACTGCAGAGGAGGGATTTCTCATAACATTTCAACTTTGACAGCTTTTGCGTATGATCGTATATAATCGCAATGCCGTAACCTACCACCCCTTACGGGTCAATGCTAATAGGTACTTGACCAGCTATATTTTAAACTACAGCTTTATTCAAAGTTAAATCACATCATTTAACACATTCTCGCAATAGCGTTCAATATATTTCAACTCACATTCACAGAGTATTGTACAATAGGACTTCACCATTTGACAGTCGTCTTTTAACCTCTTCCCCCCTTTTTCGGTCTGTGCTCCAGTTGGAATCGCCCATGTAAATCGTCAACATGGCGGACTCGATGGAGGGAGATGTGGATGCCAAAACAAACCAAAACAACGACGATGTTTTTGTGAATGGAGAGTCAGACAGCTCACGGGATAACACATTACTTCATCCCGAATATGGTGGGGTGCCGGGTCAAGTTTTACCACGTCGGAGTAGTCTCATTAAAGACCCGAATCGCCGGTCGAATAAGGATCGCAAAAAGACCGTCTCATTCTCTTCCATGCCGAATGAGCGATCTGTCATCAATGGTGAGTTCCTTTCTATTCAATTCCTCCTTTCTATTCAATTCTTTGTCTTTCGCTCCTCATTTTCTTCAGGCAACTCATATTGTATTGCTTACTCGTTAGTAGCCGTGTTGATTCTCAAAGTAATCAACTTCCAGCTCGATAACTGACAAGTGACTAGTGAGGTCTTGTACTTATTTTAGTCTTAGTAACTTCTTAGATCAATCAATCAATTGTTTATTTATTATCAATTGATTATTGAATCAAGAGCCTATAAATCATAATCATATGAACACCTGATGAACTAATGAAATCATGAAAGTATACTAAGTTAAAGTGAACAAAATGCCCTGGAATGAATTCTACTGTTAGTGGTTACTCCACAGCCTGAGCTTCTAGTCTTCACTCTCTCATGCAAAAAACTCTATTCAATTATTGATATGCAAATAATTATAATGCAAAATTTTGTCATTTCAACATTTTATGGTATTTTCAGCATGACATTTTCAGCATGACATTTATCACAACATGTTCACATAGCTTGATCTGCCTATTTTTAATTTTAGTAAACTTTATGCTTGGTTTGACAATATGATTGTGAATACCATTATGAGGATTACATCTAGCCCTAATCTATGTCAGATCCCGATCGCCCGTGGATCAGCCATAGGGTACCAGGCTGATGACGAGTCTTCATAATTTTATTTTAGGCCCCGGGTTTACCTTACAATTTTCACTCAAATAATCCGCCAAAAATAACTCCATTCACGTGGCTTCTGGTTAATAGTTGCAGCCCTGGGCCAAAACAACTGATTTGGGTTTTAGATTTACTGCTGAACTATTTGGATATATCACCAAGATCGTACCTTTACTATAAAGCATGACGCAGCGGCAAACAACATGGCATGTAAACATTCGTCAGCAGCAGAACAATCGGATTGAAATTTCTTGCCTTTTCGTGGAATCAGCCCGGCGTCATGAATATGAAAAGTTGAAATCGAATCATTTCAAGATTTTAATGGACGTAAACATGAATTGACATCTCATGAATATTTTGTGATGTATTAATGTGTAAATAAGAAGGGAAGTTGAAGGCTATTGTTGGATGAAAAGTGATTTTTATAAGGATAGGCATAAGGATAGGTTTATGGCAAACCAAATGCTGCTTATTCATATTGCAGCATTTGACAGGCCTAGATTATACCCTGGATAATCAGATAATGTGGTTGATCATTTACAGATGTACTCAACTTTATGGATGAATTACATAATGTATATCTCACTTGACATCACTTGAACTTACATGAATCTGGGGCTATAGGTGCTCTTATTTTGGCCCTTTGGTTTGTAAAATTGAGTTAAAAAATATCTACTAGCTGTTACTGGGATATTCTTAGAGAGATAGTTCAAACCACCAGAGATATATAATGACATAATGTATTTATATTTTGAAATCTATTTTGTAATGAACGTTATTATAGGCCAAAGAAATAATCAAAAGGAGATGTGTTCCATTATAATTATGTAATTTTATTACTAAATAGTAAATAGTAAATACTCAAATTTATAATTTTATACTGTATTTAGAATTTTTACAGGAACCATTGTTATAGGTTTTCTGAATATGTACTAACTTCTTCACCCTGCCGGATTAAAGAGTAAACGTACTCACTACTGGGCATGAAGATAATATATAATGCTTTTGTCATGCATTATGTATCACTTTATTCTTTAGTCTTCACTCTGTTCTGATCTAACAACATAAAACCCCAAAACAGTTAACTGAATATATCTTTTTATATTTTACTCTTACCTGCACACCCCCTCCCCTCCCCAATCCCAAATAAGTCTGAAGCCCAAATAGAATAAAAATGGGGAATGGATGGTAAGCTACTGAAATAGTTAATAAGGCTGCATCAAAGGATTCAAAGGCAACAGCTCTGCTGGGCAGCCTGCTATGTCTAATCAACTTTCCTCTGCTGGCTTTGTACTGCATGCAGCTGTCTAATTAAACATCCTCTCACTGATTCAACCAATGGCTCTCAATTCTACGTCTATCAAATTCTTGCATGATATCATCAACGTCTGCTCTGCTTTATGATTCATTTCAAGGAGCTCTATTTGGTAGTAATTGCGGTTGTATTATGTCACTGAAATAGCAGTATCAATTTCTAACACTTCATCAGTGTTGTTCATATTTTTTCTCTCCTGCTGACATAGTGGAAGTAAAATTTTTCACTTTGGACCAATATGCTACCGGTAGTACCGGTATATTCGTCCAATATATATAATACAGTGCAGCGTCGAGAGTGCCGTGACCAGCCAATAATGTATGGGTATTACCCCGGGGAGGGGGGGGGATCAAAGCCCCCTACCTCTGGATTGATGGTCCAGCGCTCTGCAACTGAGCCATGGTGTCTTGTATTAAACTGACTTTTGTTTTGTTTTGAGGATGAGGGACACACAGTGACAATTACGTTACAAATGCGTGATTACAATAAAATCATAAATGTTTGTTCAATGGGTGAATGGGTACAATGAAAATTGACTTTTGCATGTATGATGCAACATACATACCGGCTTTGCTAGTGTTTTGCAAGGTTTTAGAACTTTATGAATTGTAGATTATGTTTATTACAATTTGTCAATTTCTGTATTGGACAGAAATCGCTTCATGGTGCATATATTTCAACATACAACCTTTGATAAGTGGTTACATGAATTCATCGTCCTTTTAGTCTTTTATTCGCTGCTTTTTGTTTCTAGTTTACTCCATACATTTCTCAGACAAGAAATCAATGCTCTGGTCTGCACCCCCTCCCCCTCCCTTTCCCTCGCCCCGTAATAAACGGCTACATGCGAGTCTTCCTTGTCTGATTTCATTATTTTAGAAGCATGGAATCTATTTTTGTTCTCTTTCGTTGGAAGCAAGAAAAAAGAAAATCCAGTGTCATTTTGATTCTTGATGAAGTCCCAGATCTGTGTTGTTGCAAACAGAAACCCCCGCCAACTGCGGATGATTGATCTGTTTGCATCTGATGACTTAGAATTTTTAAATAAAACCAACATTTCATTCTGATTCCATGGAAGGTTGATTATTTTGCATGTCCTTCCTATGATATAGAATTATAGATATATTAGAATGAATAGAAGGTCGAGAGTTGTTTACTGTTGAACCAATACAGACGTATCCGCAGCCTGAAGGTCACGAATTCTATGCTGGGTCAGCCTGAGTGTTATATTTGGTTGTGTCTACAATTAGGTCATGAATTGTAGCATTGTTTCCATAAACCTGATTTCTGCTGTTTTGCTTTCCGCTGACATGACCAGGGCATGAGCTGCTGCTTCTCTCCCAGGGCAGTGCTCAGCAGCCAGCACTCGGGCACCACCACATCGTAAATAATTCTTCCCTGTAGATTTATAGCAATGTGCTGAAATGTCCTCACTTCTTGGAAGGGGAATCTATTTTCTGATCAAGGTGAACCTTTTCTTCCATGTTAGCAATTTGCTATAATCATCTTGTGTAGAAAAAAAAACAAAAAACAAACTACGGTGTCGTAATAACAACATTGAATGATAAAACTCCTTGCCGTATTGCAAATGGCTCATCGAGACCCCGAGTGGATGGTGCCATGCGCTGAGCGTTCTACGGAACTTATCACCGCTGTTGGGTCTCATCTCGCGGCTTACCGGTCATTTGCTGTGTTTAACTGTGCGCTGCTGAGTGGTCAGTAGCCAAGGCTACACACTATAAGCCGTCCTCTTTTATGCATCTCCTCTTGTCAAGGACATTTTTATGACTGCTTTTTCTGATGAGTACCAGCCGCGATTCCGGTTTCATTTGTTTGTATACCCTAAAAGCTCGATTGACCGATTGACCTAATTTACAGCTGCTTGACTCGATTTTTTTCTCCTCTCGATGATTGTTTAAGCGTTTCTGCCGAACTCACGAAATGGGTTCTCAGCATTATGTAGAGGGAGAACGAGGAAGAAAAAAAAAAAACCCGGAGTTAACATCGCAAAGAACAAGCATGGGATTGTGCCAACTAGCCACTCAACAACAACTCTCTTCTCAAATGTTCTATATGGGTTTTGCTCTTTGTTTTTCTTCTCTCTCATCTCCCTGAAGAAGACGTTCATTGTGAAGTTGTGTGGTGAGCGTGTATTGGCGTTATATGGTGCCGAATCGGTTCCATTAGCCTCATTGCATAAGTCCATCTCCATGTTTGGAAGACATTTCTCAGCTGAATCGAAATCAATTTGGATCGAAGTCCTATCCGAGGGCCCTGGGGGGATAAGCTGCATTCTGACATGTCCCACTCCATATTCAAGAATCGCGAGTCACGACTCCATTGCTAACGATATAACTTGATCGTCCTGCTGTGTTGCATAACAAGGCAGTGGTTGGGCTCTTCTGGATATATATTCCCTTCCGGATTCGTGCATAACAGTTGGTTCCTGTTATCCGCGTTCCTTTAATTCATCCGGTGGCCGAAGGACGGATATGCTGTCATATGCATACATGCAGTATGATGCCGAAGCCCGGAGGCGCCCGAGTGCATGACCTTTTGCCCTTATAAGTAGTTATAACCCTGCAAACTCACTCTGTATCACAATTAGCACTGTGCCATTGCTATTGACTTATTGCCAGCCGAGCTGTGCCTAACAAGCACTGTTAATTTAAATCAAGGCCGTGTTGCGATGGTAATAATCCTATATGGGTTGCGTCATAAACTCATAATGATGCCGGGGTTGTATTCTGATCCCCACAGCCGCCTTATCAGCCAATGACCTCCTGTGAAGATCTTATAGACAATGCAGCATGGCGACGTTTCTATTTCTTGCAGTTCCATTTCCATGTCTAACAGCCCCCCTCACCATGCACTCCTGCTTCCTATACGCGTGCCTAACAACACGTCCCGCGGATCATACCACCATTAGTTCTTCCTTTTTCTATTCACCAGCCGCACGGTCAAGTTGAGTGCGGTTTTCTTATGCAACTGCTTTGTGTGCTTGTCTCCTCTTTTGAAATGCCTGTTGGACGTTGATGCTCTCATATATACGTGAGCTGTTGGCTGAGCGGCGTGCTCTCGGCTGGGGACACGGTGCATCAGGGTCGCAATATAGCTGCATGCGTATTAAGTATCACCTCTGTCCGTTATCCCGCAATTCATATGCATCGGCCACCAACTCTGTCCTGCGCAACAGCGCAAGAGCTCAATCACATCCTGCGATGTGAATGTTGCATAAGAACAGTGATGGATCGCTGTGTGTTGTTCCATTAACTTGGGCTTATGCGCTTTTCTATATTAGCTAGCTGTGCTGCTGCCTTGCGCAAATGATCATGGCATGCCCAACTATCTATGCTGGAGACATTTGTACAGATTTCAGTTAAACACACTCAGAAATCGTAATCCGCCTGTGAGACCACGGAGGCCTTGAGCAATATCGCATCCTTTAGAGCTCCGTAAACTCTCCTCTTGTAGGCCTCATAAATTTACGCCGCATAACGAAATAGAATGGGCATTTTTCTCTTCCACTGTATAGCCTAACAACAATTGGAGGTTCTTTTGTGGGAAGCACTCGATATCCCTGATGTAATCTCCAGAGAGGGTTCAGTAATAGATTTATCTTTTGCTGTGCGTGTCAAGTTGATCACCGTCCGCTTATGATGCCACAGGTGTCCCGTTTGGCGGCTGCAGTCTGGCGGTACTATGTCTATGAATCTAGTCCGTGCAATGTTTAAAGCTGTGGGCTGATGGGGAAGGGTTTCAATGAGCGATTGTAGCATGGCACCTATTAATCCCGAACTAAGGCGCCCATTCTGCATGGTGTAGCTCTGGAATCGGCACTGACTTGAGTGCAATGGTTGGTGTTACTAATTGCGTCACCCGTTTAGTACGATTAGAACGACGAACCGCAATTTATGATTGTTTCCTGGTATATTTTATTGTTATTCTATCGACGAACAAAGAACCCGCATCTGATGACGCATCCTTGTTATTTAAAAAAAAAAACAAAAAAAAACAGAATTTTGGATTTTAGAATTAAAACTAAATGCTGCACGCTGCGGGAATCATTGACATTACAAGGTTTCTGATTGCATGCTAAGTCAGTCTGCTAGTCACCATGAGTCATTGGGTCATTTTATCCAGCAATCAGTGAATGAATCCTCCCCGATGTGCTCACTCTCCTTGGATCATTGCATCGATTGACGCTTGTAATGAAGATGTAGCTAGTGTTGTATATAGAACATGCAGAGCATCTGTCGGGGCCATTCACGGCGCTGGAATTACTCCCAGCCAAGAACCCGGTGTTCTTTTATATACCTTTTATCCAAGGGGCGTTGCATTGTGCAATACATGCAGGCTTATATCGATCCAATGGCATCGTACGTAATCAAGGCAAAGCATGGCTTCAATCGGGTTCAGTATACTCTTGTTTGCATGAACCCTTCTGCTCCATGGAATCTCGGCCTCATCTGCCTCTCTTGTCATCGGCTGATCCGTATCAAATGTATCAAGAGTCGTCTGATGTTCATTTGTAAATGTCTCTAAACATGATCGCATTGCTTTTATTGCTTATGGGGGCTATGGGGCTTTCAATAATGAAATCCCGTGATCGCCCCTTTCAGCGGTGCTTATTGCATTATGTCTATTGCGCATTGTTTTTGGCATTACTTTGTTGTTGCGAATTCGTGTGATTTATTGATTGATTTCTTACGTAACTGTCTCACAGTGTCTTATGTGCATTGACGGGTGAGTAATTGCTGTGATGCCAATTGGCATGCACCGATGTCTGTCCTAAGCTTTTAGTGCGTAATAATTATGGGCTTTTTATTAGTTTGCGTTCAAATATTGACTTCTTCGTTGCTTGGCAACCCTTGTTTGAATTTCCCATTCCCTCAGCGCTGTACATTCTCACTCTATATAGTCTATGGTCTGTTTCTTAACAATGTAGTAATTATATTATCGGCTTTCAACAAAAGGAAAAGAAAAGAAAAAAGAAATTTTAGGCCTTAGTTCGGGCACAAGACATATATTGTCATTTTTGAGCCATTTGCATGAGGTAGGAAAATAGTCAAGACTCAAGAGTCACCTACCCCCACTCTCTCCCTGGTGTTATAACGTCATTACATCCCACCACAAACCTTAAGGTACTAAATTTCTTTTCGACGCACTCACAATTCCCTTTAATGTTGAAAAAAATACAAAAACGAAATTGCTCAATTAAAACACTAATACTTGCAACACACACCTGATCGAATGGAAATCGTAACGCATAAAACAATTATTTTATCGCTATGCTAAGTAAACCTGAGAGTGAGGTAATATTGACTCTGAACAATTGACCGCATATTGGCACATAAATAGGCAAAAACATTCAATTATCTTGTTTTTAATATCTGTTTTTGTTTTTGTTTTGTTGTTTTTTCTTAAATTGAGTGAGAATTATTCGATTCAAACGTCTTGTGTCAGGTTATTGACCCTATAACTCGAGATATGTATGATTTATCCCCCGACAGCCTTCTTCGTAACGTGTCTGTGATACCAAGTTTATGCCGGAAGTATAGGTTAATTAGTCTCCCGTTTTGACCGGCACCTTGTATAGGCTTGTACGTACAACTGAAGATTGAGTATGCGTGTTCAGTGGCTCGCACGGATGCATGTCTGTTGTCATTGTGCGCAGAAGAGGCCGATCAATCACACGATTAATATTTTAATACAACATTCGCCGCTGTGATCCTGCTCCGCCATGGAACACGCCCTGCCCTCACGCTATTTCGCTCCTACTGTGACATGATTGAGACCTGCACGGAGCAAGCAAGGGCGTGGTCCGATCTATATTACGAGTGGAAGACATCGAGGGCACGCTGATCGATCGCATCACAGCGTCTTGCAGGGTTCAGGACCCATCACTGAATTGTTACGTCACACCACCTGTCCATTGCAGAGGTGGACGGTCTGTATACGGCGCATGCGGCATCTCAGATTGCACTTTCATTCCGCCACCGACGTACTCGATTAATTCCTATCTACATGTATAGGGTGTATCAGATTCTGTGAATTTTTAGTCCAAATCAAAACTCACGATCAGATGATATAATACTTAATGCAATTATTGCTCACCGCATAAACTTTACAACATGTACATCATCTGAATATGGATTCAGCTTCGATGATATGAACATATCCAACAGTATACATATATTAACGGAGAAGCACACTTCATCTGCAATGATTACTGATGGAACACAATTAATATGGCTGAGCCGCTGATGTGCTTAATAACACTAACACAATGATAAATTGCTGGACGTGTACAGGAATGTTGAACACAATGTACTGAATGTAGTCGATATTTATAATTCCAGACGCGTCGACGTCATCGTCATTGGTGAGCTTCCTTTTAGTGTGACAAGCTGTAAACGTTCGCATTTCGCTCATAATGGTTCGCCATTTGCGATGTGACAGTGCGCTGGGCATTCGCTTCCGAGTTCAGCACTGTATCGTAATGCGTGCAGCCGTCATCAAATGCGCACTTTTGCCCATTCGGGCTTAGATTCGGGCACGTGTTGATGGTAATTTGTAATGGCTGCCCTGATTGTGATTGTGACCTCCCATTTCATTAATTCGCTATTCGCAATGGACGCCATCAAAACTCACTGAGATTTCACGCACGCTCGGTCGCGTTTTGCGCGTGACGTCATGACATGGAAAGGGCATTTGGGGCTGCGTGCTGTATTGTGCAGTGATGAGATCGACCTCGCTAACTAGTCTAAGCGCATGACTCGCATTCATTCTCTTTTCTTTAGCTCCTTCAGGTCAATGTGAGTCAAGGTCCAAGCATAACCTCGGTCTCCCGCGTTGTGTGCCGAATTCGCGACATTTACAAATGGCTGCTTTGCCCTGGCTAAAATTTCTCACTTCGCCTGCGTGACATTGACAACAGTATGCAACTATGCATGCATTCATCTGTGTTGTCGTATCTTCCGCTTCGTCTGCTCTATGACGCATGTTCCTTTTGACTTTCATTCTATACAACGTATCATGTGCATGCAGCTGTTGGCAATGCATGCAGTGGTGCTGGGGTAAGAAGACTGGCTGTACTTTAATGGCTATGTTATCTCTTGCTGCCATTTTGCGCAACCTGATGCCAATCTATGCCATTACATACTTGAGGTCTGGGTTATGCATGTGCTCCGTACTCGCGTAAGTAGATTGCAGACAATGTGCTGTGCTGTCGGAACAAGGCTCAAATTAATGCTTATCTGGATATCGCATTCAACGAGCGAATTACGCGAGCAATGGCTATGAATTACGCTGGAATTGGGTTAATATAGGAGGGGGCGTCACGCATGCGGCCGCTTCTGCAGCGTGCTTCTGGAGTATATACTGTTTACACGCCTCGCAGTCTCCCGGCTGCCGCAGCGTACAGCGTTTGCGTCACGAGGTTTTGATGAATTTCGTCGAGAAAACCTTGGTGTGCATGCTCAGGGGGCTTAATAGAATGATCCAATCGCGGTAAAAGGGGGTGCTGTTGGTCTGCATGCCGCCGCTGTTGCCGCTGCTGCTGCTCGCGGCCTTTGTGTTCACCGCGTGGCGTAAGGCGCCCCAACAACATTGGCCCAAGTATTTCAATGCTATTCCTATGGTAGTATTCAATTTCAATGCACTAATGAAGTCGACGTTTCCTCTCTGTGCGGTGTCGTGCTTTGAGATGCTGGTCACTGAGTCTCTGCATAAATCACGCCGACCATCAGCTATTGGGTTGCAGCGCTGCTGCTGCTGCTGACGAGGCAGCTGTTCTGGCGCCACCAATCGGCACGACTGCGCGGCTGCAGGCGCTCTGCTTGTCCACTAATCCTTAACAATGACGATTCCTGGTTTCTCCGGATTTCGATTATGAAAACAGCGGGTCCGCAACGACTGTTGTTCATCTGCCTTGTGCATACAAATCCCTCCCTTGTGTAATTTCAGGGTCCTGGACATCCAGGCACGCTGTAATTGCTCTATATAAAAGAAATGATTTAAATTCGAAATACGATATAATCTTCGTGCAGCGTGCGTTGGCAATTAAACGGATAGACAGTCGGTCAATAACTCCAGAAGGGGCTTTCGCTGCATGAGGAGCACCGCGTGTCATCCCTCTTTAACGTCGCTCAGCTGTACATGTGTCCCTTCCATGACGCTAATAAAATCTGGACGCAAATCCTACGCGTGGGGTTTTGGGTCAGCAACTCAGCATAGATCTCCATTGCGCCCGATAATCACTTGTAATCTTGATGGGTGTTGACTACCTAATCCATTCCCGTGTTTTCTTCTTCTTTCTCAGCCCTGGGCCATTGGCCATAATCCTGTATGCAGGCAGATATTCATGCTATGGGTTCTGGGTATAAACAGCGTCCAAGGCGCGGCTTATGGATCCTGAGCCCATTATTCATAAGCTGCTCTCATTGCAGCTTGCTACAAAGTTATTAACATTACAGCCGTACATCATACACTGATCACAACTGATCACAGACCCTGCATTCACGCCTACATTATGAATGAAGAAGAGACAGCTATGCTGTCAATGCATGTAATGCACACCATAGTTCACTATTATGCATTGTCAATGACCTCATAGGACCCGCTGCGGGTCATGATTCCCTGGGGAGTCATGTCTGGTGTCAGACTGCCATAGTAAATTGCGCTCTCAAAAGTGCTGACGTTGTGAACTTGTGAGAGCCGTAAACGTCTATTTTCTCCGCTGCTGCTGCTGCTGCGGAGACGTCCGGCTCGGATGGCGTCCGCTTGAAAGCTAATCCATAGCTCAGAGCCCGAAGGTGAGCTTAATCATTGAGAGAATGGCCTCGCAGCATGTGTGTATGCATCGGGCGGGGGTTATCCAGGGATGGTTTAATCCGAGGCACCAGAATACTCTAATAGGGTTAATTCATTGAAGCTGTTATATACGCATGGTCTAAGGTGATTTGCGTTTAAGCGGAATAAATACATGCATACTAACTACCTGTTTAACGGCATTACATGCGAAGCGAAGCCGTGAATCGCTTCCAGGACAGATTGAAATCCAGGCGACTGATGAATTACCAATGATTGTCTGGCGGCCGGTTGAAGAACCCTATAAACAGAGCGCTGTATGCTATAAAGCAAGGCAGACAACCCCCGATGACCCCGATGACCTCTCTCCTGTACGCCCTCGCTCCTCCAATTATTCTCCAGCTTCCGTAATTGACTTTCTTGTTCTTCGTCACCCGTCGTTGCGAATTGAGGCGACGGTCAGGTTCTTGCTAACCTGTTTGCACTTGGGTTATGAGTAATACGCCACGGTATACGCAATCCAGAGATTGGAATTTAACTATATGTATATCTCATGCATATGCATGCAGTCTGCGTGCTATATTGACTTATTGAACTGTTCGATCCATGATAGCTTTGCCTTTGAGACCCGAACTCTCTGCATAAGTCACTTATGTAATCAGACATGCGCTAAGATGCACCCACCACGCCATTCGAATTAGCAGACATTTCTCTTGAAGGCTATGTACGTTATTTATGTGTATCATGCTCACGGCGCGCGAATTCTCAGAACTGGTGACGTTAAGTGCGAAGGCGCGTCACGTAATTGCATCAGCGAGGGTGTCTGTGTATGTCACCAGTTGGTTTGATGTCGTCATTTTCTGTGACGTCACAGTGCATGCGTGATTATCGGTTGGTTGCGCTGGCTTGCTTGCCCTCGAAGCCATCGGCTGTTGGAGGATCTCACGCAGGGTAGCGTCGTTGAAAGACTCGACTCGCGAGGCCGGAGGACTGTGCCTCTTCGTGCTGTTCTCTGAGCAAACACGGCCGACAATTGATCGTACCAACACAGCTATAAATAGGAAAGTAGATTTCATTCATCTTCATAGGTCATGGGATGTGTGGGAAAGCGTTTTATGGCTTGTCCTATGCGCACATGACCAACCGGCTTTTTGCCCGTATTCAACTAATGACGTCGATTTCACGCGCTCTCGATCGCGCGTGAGTTGAACTGTATGCAATTATGCTTTACAATGATTCAGCTCTGATGTCTGAAGGGGTCTTCGCTGACCCTGTCACCCCAGACGCCGTCCTATTACAACTTGTTGCTCCTTCTCGGGTGTCATTCGGTTTTTTTACCTTTTCCCCAGAAATCAGACATGAATTACAGGTGCCGCTAATTGGGCCGGCTGATTCCCCCCTTCGGCTGCAATGCACACGAGGAGAAATAAAAGCTGTAATTCAACTTTCAGACGTTACATGATCCGATTATCGGATCGATGTGGATTCTGGATACTTTATCTGATCATATCTCTGATCAACTCAGACGTGCTGTGCTGTATTCCGCCAGGCGGATTGCGTCATTGTGCCTCTGGAACTCCGGGTTTTAGTTTCAATTGGATTGTGTGTCCGTGGATTTCCCAAGACTGCCTGACGAGATCCTCGAATGTCTCTACACCGTAGTTAGGTTCAGAACCTTGAAAAGTTCAAATTATTCTGAATCAGAGATAAAAACTGAACATCGTAAAAGGTGGTTTTCCTGTCTTGTCTTTTGCATGGGAATTAGCGTTGTGCATGCTAATTTGCGCGTCTTTAAGTCACTTCGGGTGATGACTTCCTTCCGTCAATTGCATTGCGCCGCGAAATGAGATTGTCGGGCGTTCCGGGTCTTCGGGCCTTCTGCTGCCTTTGGGGACCGACAAAAAAGTCAGAAAGAGGTCACTCAAATTTATGCAGTTTTGTCTGGCGTTTCTCCTTCGACTTCCTGCTTCGTCGCCCGGTGCGCGTGTTGGGTCGCTGCTTCGGGATTCGCTGCTCGGATCGAAGCGAGCCGGGAATTCTGGATTCGATTTGCATCAGTCTGCGGCTGCTGCAACAAACGCGATTTCCGAGCAGGGTTTATTGACTGCAATTCGGGCAGGTTTCTGCTCCCCGTTATCCTATACTGCTCGCATGCATGGGAAGGGGTCGCGGCCGGTTGACTCGGCTGAAAGCACTCCCAAGCAGGGCGGTACTTATAATTTATGCGTCATCCATACCAGCGCATGCATCACATACAGAGCACCAAAAAACAGACGTGAATTAGGCAATATCGATCAGTGATAGCCACACATTTTCTTTTCTATATCTCTTCTTCTGAGATATCTCTTGTATATAATAAGCATATGGCCGATGATATGGGTCGAAACAAGAATAAGCGAAACGCCCAATCCACGTGTGCTTTAGTTGGCTCCACGCGCGCATCGCACTTCTTCCAGGCGCTGCCATTAAAAGCCCTTTTGGCGCAGCTGTCTGCTTTAACTTGACACGAGGCTCATCAGTGGTTGAGATGCTACTGCACCCAAACCCTAGCTGCTCAAGTATTTATAAACAACTTTGTTGTTGGGTCTCACTGCATGTTTTGTAGCACGTGGGTTATAATTACGAGTCTCGAATCTCTGACTTTGCAATGAAAACATCTGCCTATGGCTTGGATTTCGTTCGTAAATGGATAACCCTTCCCCTCCCATTTCCTCCGCCCGTACCATCGCCTCTTTCTCCTCCTGTGTGTTCATGTCGGCGTTGCTCTCCCGTGCTCACCTCTGTTCGCTTTATCGCCCTATTTCTTGCTGTGCTGAGAGACGCGTCATTGATCAGTTTGTGAGGTGTTCCTTTCTGCCCAGATTGCGCCCTGCATTCGGTACCTAACAAGCCAAATGTTTTATGCAATCGTTGCCATATGTATGCTCCAGGGACCCATTCTCATCATGAGGCGCACATCCGATCACATGCTTTGCATCTGCAATCTTCAGCACCCCCCGACCCCCGAGTGCCTCGACCCCTTGTTCGCTATTAATGACTTCTAATGAAAATAGCAATGAATATCTTGTGCCGAGAGGATCTGTCTGAGGTCTAGTACCATTGTGGTAATGAGAGTTCTTTGCTCAGGGAATTCAATTTCAGAGGGAGTGGATGAGAAGGGGGCTGATCCGGGATTTCCCTTTTGAGTTCTTGATGACGCCCTCTCTAAAGCAACCCTCTTTTTTTTCCCCTTTACCCTCTCGGGTCAATGCCAATTCCGCGCCATGAGGCGAATCAGCACTAATTGATGCCTTTTCCATTTCAGCGGCCGATTGTTTGAACTACATGCAAAATGGCAGTGAGCTGATCAAGGTGCGCTCCAACAGTCGCCAGTACCATCGCCTGTTTATCCTTGATGCTGAACTCAATGAGATCCGCTGGCAGCCATCTTCCAAGAAACCGCAGAAAGCTAAAAGTGAGAGCTCAATTGATTGATTGGCTTTGATAACATGTATTTGAGATTGATTTATTGGTTGCTTGATCTGGTTTTGGGCGTGGTCCTCTGGCCCACTCTTCAGGGACGAGTTCTTGGGGAATTGCTCAGGATTCAGCTATGGAGCCCAGTAATGCGTACTGATAGTACTTAGCATAATGTGTGATGTACTTGCGTATCAAGTGCTGGCCAAGTGGACATAACTGCTAGTCCTGCCATCTGGCGATTTTTCTCCTCAAATCAAGTGCTCTTTTGGTTACAGTGCAATTTGGCTCAATGGTTCTGTAAAAGTTGACTTAATGAGAATCATGTGAAGTAAATGACTCTGGAATGAAGCAGCCATGGAGCCCACCAAATGACCAACTGGCTATATTACTGTGCCATTAATGTTGCTAATGCATCTGCTGTCGGGTAATGCTGCCCTTTATTACTGTCATTGCAACACTTAATCACCGTCTGACACGATGACGTTCAAGGGACCTTGCAACGTGGATTGGCCATTATGAAATGTTTGCTCTATTAGCACGGGTCTTGTTCTCTTTCGGTGCTGAGTGATGCTTCCGCGTTCTCTGCTGACATCTTAGCCTGATGGAATTTTCATGCATTACATCAGCCGCAATGGGATCCGGGGTTTTATGGCGGCCACGAGACATCGGGCCACCGGATAATAGTGAAGGAAAAATCTCCTTCGCTCTTTGTTTGCCTGTAAAAGTGTGATTTCACATTTCCAGTCTGATTTGCTGATTGCATCACATGCAATCGGGGATTGAAAATCATTTGATTGGCTGAATGTGGAAATTTATTCTATGCGTATGAGTGAATATTACTGTCCATTGACTGTCTACTGATTTCCTTTCCCTCAGTTCTCCTGGATCAGATTAAAGAAGTGCGCAACGGCAAGAACACAGATGTCTTGCGCAACCAGGACGTTTCAGGGCATTACCCAGAGGAATGCGCGTTCTCCATCATCTACGGTGACAACTATGAGACCATGGACCTCATCGCAAACTCCCCGGATGAAGCCAATATCTGGGTCACCGGGTTGACCTGCTTAGTATCCGGAATCAACCGAAAAACCGGCTGTGAGAAGATGAAGCGTGATTACGTTTGCAATTACTCTTCTTTTTTCCTTTCCTTCTTTAGCCATTGATCCTGTGGTAGAAGACCGACAACTCCTTCGGGACAAGCATCCTTTTATTGTCTCTAAGCTATCTCTGATTATAATGCATTGGGCTTATGGGGAGATATCCATGATTCAGTAGATTCCTTGACTGTGTTCTTCTGAGATGGTTGTTGGAGATGTTTGAAATGGCCGACACCGATAACCTTGGTCAGATTGATGAGTTTGAAGTTGTGAACCTGATGAAGAAACTCAATAACGGCCTAACCACTGTCAAAATACAACAAAAACTCAAGGTAACTCACTTATTCTACTTTCAAAGCTCAAACTTGTTGTCAATAATCCCCCTTCGGATCGCTCTCTTTTTAAAGGTTCTTGTTCATAGTCAGTTTTATTCTCACATAGGAGCTGTTGTTCATAGTCGTTGTTTTTATTCCCACGTAGGAGCTGTCCATTAAGAAGGACGGAGAGCGGGGCAGGCTCAACAGCTCAGAGTTCATCAACCTCTTCAAAGAGATTGCCACCAGACCTGAAATCTATTTCCTCTTAGTCCGGTATGTGCATCTTCCTTAGGAAATGTCCAGTAACTTCAATCAGAGGAACTACCTTGCTTCTATAATTGCAGATATGCAAGTTCTTCTGATCACCTGTCGACGGATGATCTGCTCTTATTCCTAGAGGCCGAGCAAGGGGTGAGGCGGCCGACTGATCACGTTCATGCGTCTTAACACTCTCTCCTCCTTCAGATGGCCAGAGTCACAAAAGAAAAATGTTTAGAGATTATTAACAAATTTGAGCCGACCAAGGATGGTCGACAACTTGGACATCTAGGCATTGATGGTGCGTCATTTTTAATTTTATGAATTTGTTGTATTAACTATTAAGCTGACTCTTGCAAACTCCTATTATGATGTAAACTTTACTAAACTAATCTGGGTTAGTCATCATGCTGATATAACTGTGCTAGAACTGACAAAGCAATTCTCAGCATCTGACTCATAAAATTGTAATTAAGCCATGGCTGATATATTATGTTAATTTTTCAAAACTCGTTTTGATGTGCATGCTGGTTAGGGATGTGCAATTATTATCACTCAAAACACACGCTGTGTGGTTGAAAAGCATTTGTTGCTGAGTCATCTTCCCTGTGTCCTTCATCTATGAATTCATCGTTTGTCCTAACAACATTGACATTTGCTTTGCGATGCGTTCATTCTGTTGTGCCGACAGTCAGCAATCAGCCGTGGCAGAAAGCCCTGATTTATACGCCTCGTTCAGGCTGCAATGACAGGCTACAACTTAACCGTTACATCCAATCACCGTGGCTGCGTAAATTTTATTTAATGTTTTTTCTGTGCCACATTCTCAGAATGAGGCGGCGTTATTTGCATCCTTGGCTTTTTCTTTACTGGAGCTCATTTGGCCGATGTCAGCTCTCTTTACTGTAACCAATTTAATTTGGTTTTATTTATTCTATCATAATAATCAATAGGATAATGGATTGCTGAAGACCTTTTTAATAACATTTAATTCCCTGTCATGTTGTCGCGTCCAATCGCTGTATCTTCGCCACCTTGTGAGATGTTTTCAACATCAGTTTGTTGGAAATTGAATCTGCTGCAAATTGAAACTTTGGAGTTGTCATCAAAAATCAGTGTGACAAGTGACTCATTTCGGTGTACAGCGTGACATATCTTGTGCTAAGAGTTTCAACGATGCTGTCACAAGCTTATTATTGAAGAGGTTTTTATAGAATTTTCTTGTCTTCTTGCCAGGTTTCACCATGTATCTATTGTCAAAGGAATGTGATATTTTTGACTCCGAATGCAGCAAAGTGTTCCAGGACATGACGCAACCTCTTTCTCATTACTTCATTGCTTCATCTCATAATACGTGAGTTTTGTTTTAAATATTAACTCAATTTCATACAGTGCATCTCACCTTTATATGGCAGAAACGGATCTGTTCCTGAATTATATCGCATGATAATGATGAACTAGAGCTTATAGCAAAATATTGCTAAAACTCAAGTCTAGATCAATTAAACCAGAATGCAAAAGCTATGAAAGTAAATTCTTTGCCTTTGCCATTATGACTCATTGAAGAGCAAAAAAGGCTCTGCATCTGGCTGTACATGTATGCAGGCTATCTATACCTTGTGTATAGGTAAGCCTGGTTGGCTGTGTTGGTTGAAATGGTTGAAATACTCTTCCTTTGGCGCAGATATTTGATGGAAGATCAGTTAAAAGGACCTTCAAGTATTGATGCTTACATCCGGGTCTTAAAGAAAGGTTGTCGGTGCATTGAACGTGAGTGATATTATAAATAGAACTGAACGTTGAAATGAAGAATGTTTTGCATTAGTTGATTGTTGGGATGGAGCTAACGATGAACCAGTGATTTATCACGGCCACACCCTCACATCCAAGATCAGCTTCAAATCCGTCATCCAAGCCATCAATGCTCATGCATTCACTAAATCGGAGTGAGTATATTTTGTCAAATTTGTTAGCAATCTTGTTGTCTCTTAGCCTAAGAGGAGGGCCTTAGCAGGGTCTTGACTTTGCAAGCGGTGTTGTAATTACTGACCATACAATCATACGTTCAATTTCACGCTTCCACGACTGTTATTGGGTTAGCATTGAGCGTTTTCTCCAGTTTATAAAGGGCAGCCAAAGAAGCCCTACAAATGTACATGATCTGGTATTTTGCACTGCTATAAATTTATCCTTCCATAGATATCCAGTGATTCTGTCGATTGAGAACCACTGCTCCAAGAAGCAACAGCAGGCCATGGCGTTCCACATGAAAACCATCCTCGGCTCAAAACTCTTTGCAGACAACAGAGACCCTGATCTGCAGTTGCTGCCATCACCAGAATGCCTCAAAGGAAAGGTCCTTGTGAAGGTCAGTTCTTGGCTTTGCTCAATTATCATAATTCATCTTCATCATCTCTGTTTTTGCTGAGAGACACACCGCTCTTAATATTTGTTATATGTTTGCTGTTGATCTTCTTTCGCTAACAGGCGATGATAAATCTATAATTATTATCCTCCGCAGTGTAAAAAATTGCCATGCAGCTCAGAGCAGCCGGATGGCTACGTCACGGATGAGGATGAAGGGGCAGAAACTGAGAAATCAAACAAGAAATCAAACAAACGGGTGAGAATTTTCATTTCCCTGTTGATTCTTCTCTCTGTTATTTCTTCTGACTTCTTGTGAGCGTTTTTTGTTTTTTTCCCTATTTCCAGTCTTCACTTCGATTTTATACTTTTCCTTCGGTAATATAAATCAAGGCTATATATAGCATTGCATGATTCTACTGTAATTAATAGCATGCTTCGATATTCTGTGTATATTGTTATCCTTGTGTTGATTATTGTTGGTGATGAAGCATAAGGACATGGTACGGTGCACAGCTTCTTGGCATTATGCCAGTGCGGCCATGTGATCAACCTCTTGTAATCAGAATGGGCAAATTGTTATGTAATTGCTAGGATATAAATGCTATTTGTAAGTGTTATGGCAGTTGCTAGGATGGAGAAAAGGCATTGGTCATGTTTATTATTTATTAACTATTTAGATTTTTTAAAACTGAATTCCTTCTAAATATGCCTGCCACCTTTCCAATAAATGGTGTTTGGATTTTATTACGACTCAATTTATAATCTATCATGTCTTGATTATTTAGTGTATTTAGCCATTCCTGAATTAGATATAAATAGTGATGGGCGAATCTTCAACTTTGGACTTCTACAAATATTGGCTATTTCCCGAAGCTTCTAACGAAAGATTGCAACGAATCGGAATATCAATGAAAATTTTCTCCTGAGTTAATTAAACTCTGTAAGTTACTTTGTTTACTCTCCCGCATAGGAGAGGCTGCATTACTCGCAGCAATTAAATGCTTGAATGCCTATCAATGGATGAGAATTAACAAAGCATACTATAAATCAACTCCACACTTCTAAAGAGAAGATCAAAGTTTCACGAGTAAAGTCGTGAAGTAAATGTTAATAGCAATCATTGGAAGTGATAAGCGTTAGAGATTGAATTAGAATTAATGATCAAGCAAACATATAATTGCACAACTTTCTTATCCGGGATTTAGTTCACTTTAGGGGCTTAGGGCTTTATCAGGGGAGTATTTCGTGGCTCACTTTTAATTTGTAAATTTGGTTAAACTTATTGGCTTATAAGAAGGCAGGGCATCGTAGCACGTGACAAAACCTGACAAATTGCATGTTGAGCTGCCCTTGATTGGTCAACTACCTGAAGGGGCGTTAATTGATTGATCCTATATAACGATTGAATCGAGTAAGTATATATTCGGCTCCGTATTCGGCTGAGGATATTCGGACACATTCAACATTCGCCCATCGCTAGATATAATCATAGTACAGATATTGAATTGCGGTGTTGCTCTTGATATATTATAGCAAACGCATAATTAGTCATTTGGGGCGCAATCTCTGGTTAATTTATTTCATTATTACACTTTGTTTCATTTGGTGTGTAATTTATCTGAATCTCTGAGTGATTCTCCGCTTTTAACCCAGCACCTTATTCTTGCAGGAGGGATCGGTGAAAAAGACACACGAAATGTGCAAAGAACTCTCTGATCTCGTCAATTATTGCAAATCTGTGCGATTTCAGGATTTCCAGGAATCCTTACAGAAAGGTTTGACTTCTGACCCCACTGACCCCTTCGCACGACCCTCACTTGCGTTCTCCTGCAGGCAAATACTACGAGTTATGCTCTTTTAGCGAATCAACTGCCCTAAAGTTTGCCAACGCATGTCCGGAAGAATTCGTCAACCACAATAAGATGTTTCTGTCGCGCGTCTACCCTAATGGTATGCGCGTGGATTCAAGTAATTTCAACCCTCAGGACTTGTGGAACTGTGGCTGTCAGTTAGGTGAGTGAGGGTCGTTGGGTGCATTCTGTGCTCACTTATGATGTCGCTTGCAGTGGCATTGAACTACCAGACTCCTGGTCTCATGATGGACCTCAATGACGGCCACTTCATGCAGAATGGAGGCTGTGGCTTTGTGCTCAAACCAGCAATAATGAGGGAAGAGATTGCTTACTTTAGTGCCAACACGCGTGAAGTCATCCCGGGCGTCTCACCACAAATCCTGCATATCAAGGTTCCGATCATCAGCCGATCAATATATCAATCAAATAATCAAATATCCAGATAATCAGTGGTCAGCAGCTTCCCAAACCAAGAGGATCGGGGGCGAAGGGAGACACCCTTGACCCGTATGTGTCCATTGAGATCTTTGGCATCCCAGCCGACTGTGCAGAGGAGAGAACAAAAACTGTGCAACACAATGGTGAGATTACTCTGTCATTGAATATATGTGACCCTCCACGACGAAATCAGTCCAGAGTCGCAAAATGTAATTTCTGACCTTTTGATATACAGTCACCCCTCGCAATCCGAACACCCTTTTTTGTTCAAAATTTTATGGATAGCGGGAGGTTCCTTAGACATGAGCCACAATAGGTGTCATGGACCCCCCATCCCCCCTTCTTTCCTTCCTCTCCAGCAAAGGGTGAGTACTATGAGACACCTTGAATCAGTAGCTTGTCTCACAGTTGCTCTATGTTTGGTAGATGACAGTGCGATCACCTTGTAGCCAGGTGATAATGCATCAAAATATTATAATACGATATGAAATAAGAAGACCTTTGAGTGCATTGGCGCTGTGAGCGGGAAAGAAAGAATAATTCAAGTGCAGAAGGAAGAGTATAGTGGATCTGCATCAATGCTTTCATGCTGCATTGAAACCGATGCAGTTAATTCTTCATGCTGTGAGCCCAACTTTGCAAGGTTGATTCCTCGATATCTCGTGAGTTGAAGCTGACATATGATAATCTGACGCAGTAATTCTCAAAATAAATTCAACAAAACTTCATGTCACTATTAACAGGGGAAAGATGGAAGTGAATTATGAAACTACCAAGTGAGTTGAATCTATGCTAAAATAACATTATCATTCGATGCGGTCTGAGTGACTTCTTCGCTGACTCGCTAACTTTTTGTTTTCCTTTGTTGGCGAAATCACTTAGATTTTCTAATTGGTTGGTTGTCACAGCATTTGTCATTTGTGGCTTTTATTTTAAGGCATTCGGATTGCTGGGGTTCGGTTTGTGAGGGGTGACTATATTCATAAAGAGCTGCCAATTACCTTTAATACGATGCCAAAAAAATACAAATAAAAAAAAAAAAACTCTTCTAGTTAAGTTATGAGCATTTCAAGCATGTGATCGTCACAATGTCAAAATGCGGGAATAAGCAATTTAATATTCCTGACAATTTTCATCACGTACGTGTGTCGCCATGGTAACTTTCAGAGTTCACATTATAACCCGAACTATGACTCATCAATGCCTTCCATTGGCTACCCTTGTAAACATATAATCTTGTGAAAACTATTAATTGAATGCTCTGTTCACGCAGAATCACGCTCTTAACAGTGATACCTTTCATTGTAAAATTGCATTTGGGTATGTACCCATATTAAACGCTTGAAACAACCGCTAAATTACGCTTTTTCCTTGTTAAAATAATTCATAACTACAGGTCAAGCAGGTGGTCTATTAAAATTTAAATAGTTAAAAAATGCATATAATTGTTGTTGCATTTTGAAGTTAGGATTTTATCTACCGGAATACAGCGTTTTCGCCCTGTGCTGCTTTATCCCCATATCTCTCTTACTTTTGAGTGCGACTTTAGATTGATTTGGTCTTTGCGGGTCACATATTTGCATTTTGTTTCGTCTTGAGTAAATTTGAGTGGCTATTTTTTTGAAAATTATCTCAGACAAACTGGTTCCAATGTTCATGTCTCAATTTGTGTATGCTGAAATTCATTTGCCTGTTTAATTAATCAATTATGACAAAACACCTTGCTTTTTCTCTTTGCAGGTTACAACCCAATCTTTGACGAAAGTTTTGAGTTCCAAATCAATCTTCCTGAATTGGCTCTTGTTCGATTTGCTGTGTTGGACGACGATTTCATCGGAGATGAATTCATCAGCCAATACACCATCCCCTTTGAATGCATGCAGACAGGTTGGCAAATGCAATTGTGAAATTAAAACTCAGGACTCTTAATGTTTATTCTCAGGATATCGACATATTCAGCTGAAATCCAACACGGGGGAAGATGTCTCCAACTGCACGTTATTTGTTCATGTTGCCATCACCAACAAGCGAGGGGGAGGGGTGAGAGGTCGAATCAACTTCAGCCCTTTGTAGTTCTAAATGTTCTCGCAACAGAAGGCTTCGAGGCGCGGCACATCTGTGCGCCGCAGCAAGAGAGAACGCGAATACACCAGCATGAAGTCTGTCAGCGTGAAATGCGTGGACGAGACGCTCAAGATGGCTATTCAGCCGCTGAGAGACGGAACTGATCTAAGGGACAACGTGCACTTGGCTTTGGCTCAGTTCAAAGAGGACTGCGGATTGGCGCTCATCTCTAACGTCAAGCAGTGCATTCGCATGCTGGCCTCGCGTATTCATAGCTCTTGTGAAGACGTTGTCTTGCGGTTGGTTATCAAAGCTGAGGTTTGTATGTGAGGTCCTGTTTGCGTTTTAACTATTTGGACTTCATTTGTAGTACCCTTGTTTGGAAGCACGAGGCTTTCTGCCAGATATCATCAAAAAAGCATTGGTCGCTTTTGAAAATGTATGTCTCAAGTATTTTGTTTTTCATGAGTTAATTAGATATTTTGCTTATCTAGTTGGTTGCTGAATGCAGGAATCTTATACAACGGGCGGATGAAGTCTATGAGAAGGTTTGGTTTCCTTGAAGGGTTGTTTCAGTACATGTGCACTGATATTTATCTTATCATTGTGCAGCTGATTCATGCACAGAGAGCAGGTTTGGAATGGCACGAGGATTTGCAAAACTTGGGAATTCAGCAAGGGTTAAAAGGACGCAAACTCAATAGGGTTAGGATCTTATCCGCCAAGAAAACCGTCAACAATTCAATTTTCATTCTTCTCACAGGCCATGGAAAACTTTGCGTGGAATATCCGAGTACTGAAGGGTCAAGCGGACCTAATAAAACAGGCAAAAATTGAGTGCCAGGAATACATGAAGCAGGTAAGTCATTGCAACCAATCAATACGCCTGGATTGAAGTTGCTTTTTATGTCAGATCCTAGAAGCAGCCTTGGTCACAGGTCTTATGAAGATGGATGGTGTAGACTCGTCATGATCATACAGGTTGCTGTGCTGTCCTGAGCTGGCTCAAATCGAAGACAAGCACTGTTTTTTTTACCTTTTTTTGGTTTCCTTTTGTGAAGAAGTTTTGTTTCAACTCCTCTTTTGATCAGTATTTAAACCAAGAAAACCGAACTCTGTCTCAATGTGTCCGATACGCTTTGATCTAGTCATGTCTTCTCTCTTTTTTTTTCTCTTACCCTTTTCTTGAATCTTTTTCTATTTGTTTTATATTAAATGTGTCTATATTTCTCCCACTCTGAACGGCGAAATTCATTTGTTTAAAGCTCCATGATTTTGTTTTTTCAACAGTTGGGGATGAATATCAGATATGAATTACCATTTTAATGACTTACCGCACGGCTACATTGTTAATGATTCACTGGCCAATCAAGGTTGTCCTCGTAAAGTCCCGAGAAAAAAATCTTTACGCTGTGTATCTTTATACACTATGGCACACTACATGTTTTCATCATTTTTTTTTTCTCTTTTTTTTCTTTCTCATAAATCACTTGAATTTTGGTCAGAATAGGTCACTTGAGGTCACTCACCTGGTTAATCTATATTCTATTATAATGAAAAAATAACACCTTGCTATATATAGTATTGCTTTCTTTGTTTTTGTTTTTTTTTAATATGTGTTTATTCTTTCATAATTTCACATATTTTGATCTCAAAGTTGTAAGGGGTTGTTTTGTTTTACGCGTACTTTTTTTTTTCCAATATTCAGGTGTTGATTTTGAGTGCATTCACATTGGATTTAGTGAATCTGGAATCCCTATGCAAATCTTAAGTTATGTTTCGTTCTCCAGCTTCCCTTATTCTTTAGCAACGAATAGTTCATATCATGTGATATCTTTTTTTTTTTTTCCTTCCTCAATAGTGATAGAAGGCACTGACAAAATTCTGAATTGACAATCATGGTTATTTTTCTGGAGAGACCTTTGCTGTGCTTAATGTTAGAATGCCGTTTGAAATATACTTGATACTAATGATAGTGGTTGAATCCTGCAGGATCATGTATAGTCCCTTTTGAAAATTAACATTCATAAAAGCAATTTTTGTTGTGTGCAGAAATTAATGAGAATTCTATTTGAAAGGAGGATATGTTTTTCAAAGTATGAATTGTTGAGTTTATTGCTATTTGCATTTTTATTTTGCCATATGAAATGACGTCTTACAATTATTATGAATGAATGAAATGGAATTAAACAAGCGTTCTCCCAACTGTCCTCTTCATCTTATTTCTCAATGAAAAAAATGTGTTTATTGTGTGACCTCTTTGGCTATTCATGTCCTTTTTACAAATGTGCACATTTATACCTGTACAAGTTAATACTTCTTGAACAATTAATGTAGCTGGTTGATTTAAAAATATATGTAATTTTTTTCAAATACAGTGCATTTGTGATAAAATATCTCAGTAGATACCAATATCATATTAGTACCTCCAATGCTACCTGAAGTAGCATTGGAGGCACTAATATAATACTATTGGTATCAGAGTGCCGTAATATTCCACACATACATACATACTGAAGTAGCAATAATTGGTTAATCCTAGCCAATATAACGACCAAAAGATGGAGTGGGTACGGGTATATATTTGTCAAAGCCGAATACAGAGCTCTATATGTACGGCTTTGACAAATATAAAATGTTAAAATTTTTAACATGTGATGGCTAAATATTGAATTTGTTTGTGTTTTAACTATCCGTGCTGAAACATGGATAACGGATAGTACTGAACACACCCAATATCCGACGGATCACGCATCACGGATATCCGCCCAGCCCTAGTTAAAATATCATAGAAAGGTCTTCAGCTGGGCTTCGGGCTTTGAAGTTCAGTAAAGTATCAGCAGTGCAAAGATGGAGTGGCAGAGAGTTTGAAGTAACGTGACTTGCGTGGCTATAAACGTGTTCACCACCAGTCTTTTTGGCTGGCACAACACACGCTGCTGCAGATGAAAATTTGGGATTCCTGGACGTATTGTAAGTCCTCAACATGTCCTCCATGTATCTTGGAGCTTCTCTATGAATAGAATTGACCATCAAGAAGAGCCTCTTTGTCCTGATTCACAAGAGATCCCATAAGCAAATGTTAGTGCTGCATGGAGAGTGATGCACTCAATATTGAATCAACAGTCAATCCAGTATTCCAGTTCATTTTAATTCATGTTCAAAATCATTTTAATGCTCCCTGAAGAAGCAGGATACACTTACATGAGAATTGCATACATATGAAACTGGTCATAGAGAAACCAATAAGACACTGGGAAAAAACAAGGGAGTTTACTACCAAGAAAACATCTACTTGAAGTGAGGCCTCTTTTCTGATCCTTTCGATGTGCTCTTTTTCTTCATGGCCTGCAATCGCTTGTCAGGATTCAGAGACGAAGAAGATGATTTTTCTCCGCTCTTAGAACTACTCTTGGATGCCCCTGCCATCTTCCCCAGATTGGTGCTGGACCCACTCCTCGACATGGAGGACGATGAGGAGGACGAGGAAGAACCAAGGTTAGACAATTTAGATGCAGAACTTGAGTGTTTCAGGGAGCTCTCAGCTGTTTTGCTGAACGCGTGGAATGCTCCTGATTGCTTGATGCTTTTAGAGTCAGTAGACTTTCCGCTGAGGTTAGCTGCGAGGCCTGCGAGGCCCAGAGGACGAGGAGCACCGTAGTTATCTCCCTTTGAGATCGACGTTGATGTAGGCTGAGGAAGGAAATGCAGATAGAAATACAATGAGAATCATTGAGAACAAACCTTGCTTGTGTCTAACTGACGACGGAACGGGAAAAGGGAAGGTTCGCTCTTGCTCGGTTTGGAGACCGAGGGTTCCTTGGGAGCTATGGGCGCTCCAACTTTGGGCTTCTGTGGCTTAGCCGCCTGTGAAGAACAAAATCGTAAATGCAATAGTAAATTCTCTAAGCAATAAAATTTTTACCATTTTCTTCATAGATTTTGAGCATTTGGAACAATACCAAACGAATCTGGGATCGTTGACGTTCTCTGTCACAGGAGGGCGATGGCATTCCTGAAAATCAAGAAATAACATTACACATGAAAAGACAACTACAATTTGGGATCAGTGCTCTACATAACTGTGGTTTGAACAAGTGCAGAGCAAGGGGAGAAGGCCCTCAACATTTCATAAACCTCAATAAGGGAGAGTCATATGATACACACAGTTTGCTATACCAAAGCACTGCCACTTCTCTGAGGTATCAATTATACAATCTGCACAATAGCTTCTTCCATGTGTGATGTTATAATAAATAGAGCTGACCTGGTGATAGAGATCGTGGCATTCCTGGCACTCCACCATCGCGTTATTGGCCTTGACGTCCATGGATCTGGTATCAAACAAGAGCGGTGATAAACGATGAAGGATGATAAAAGAGCCTCACTTGCACACAACGCATGAAACGCCGTCCATCTCCAGACCCAGGTCTGAGTCGCTGTCCCCCCTCCCCCTCACGCCTGCGTCATCATCGTCACTGGCCTCCTCCGATTCGTCAGAATCACTCGTGATGATCGCTTTCCTCACTTCTTTCCGATCTGGTTTATCCACTGCAGAGACGAATGACAGGAAATGAAGGGGAAATATTGCAAGAGATAATTTCCATAGCTTGGATCATGGAAGCAAGGAACTTCCTTCCTCAAGGAACTGACCTTTCTCCTTCTGCCTCTCCCTCTCCCTGGCCATCGCAGCAACCTCTTTATCTCTCTCTGCTTGAGGTTTGAAGATATCAATTTCCTGAAGCATTCTCGGTTGTTTAGATTTATCTCTAGACGCACGATCTCGATCTGGTGAGCGATTCTTTGGTGTTGATCTTCCAGACTCCAACTTTGGCTTCTTGATGGGGACGTCAGATGAATCTGACGATTCGTTTTTCACTTTGTCATAAGCTCGTTTGTCCGATTCACGCTTTTTAGATTCGCTTGACTTTTCTTTCGATTTAAATGATGTGAAAGGCTTCAAAGTTTCCGCATCCTGCAATGCAATTTCTTCATGAATTATTTCAAATAATTAATCGATCTCACCTTAGATGACCCGATTTCTGATTTGCGCTGTGCTATTGCGTCGTCCAACATTTGTTTCAACTGAATGGCGGAGTCTCTGCTCCTGGAGTGCAGCAGCTTCAGGGCTTTCACAAACACAGGATCCAAATCAAGCGCAGTCATCTTGCTGTGTGGTAGAAGAAAGAATGGGTTGGAAAATGAAATTTATCAAGAAATAAAGGAAAGTATGTTAAACAAGAACATCCCCAACAATTTGAAAAAGAGGATCATGGACACTGTAATTTTACCATCATTGACATATGGTGCCGAAACTTGGGCCCTCACAAAACATCAAGCAAGAAAACTGGCAGCAGCACAGAGAAGCATGGAAAGAAGCTTGCTTAACATCACGTTGAAAGATAAGATCAGAAATGAAGTCATCAGAGAAAGATCAAAAGTTAAAGATATCACTAAAGAAGTAAGAGAAAAGAAAATCACCTGGGCAGGACATGTTGCACGAATGGCAAACAACAGATGGGCCAAGATGACCACAGAATGGACACCAAGAGAGGGAAAGAGAGCCAGAGGAAAGCCAAAGAGAAGGTGGAGGGACGAAGTGGAGGAAGAGGTTGGCATGAACTGGATGCACAAGGCCCAAAATAGAGAGGAATGGAGAAGGTTGTGGAGGCTATCCGCCAGCAGTGGCGAGAACAGCTGAAGAAGATGATGATGATGATGTTAAGCATAAAATATTGATTAACTGGTTTGCTATTCAGTAAAAGAAATACAGAAGAAGATTAGGAATCTTTGTAATTGGCTAGGTTACACGACTAAAATAGACCTGACTTGTCCTAAATTGCTGAAATATGTTGTATTGCTATATTAATATGCTTAATATTTGCCAAATCCTTGACAACCGATCCGTGTTTCAGTTCGGCTGAATTACTGTAGAACAGGAAATTTTCACATCGCATGAAATTTTTGCTATATCGACAACAAAATGTTTCTGGGTGATCTTGTACTATATGACCCTACGCTTGACCACAATTAATTGCTGCCGGAATAAAGACCTCAGCCATAAAACTGCAAAATTTGCAGTCGACGGAATTTTCTGTTTCACAGTATTTAGATATCACTACAGAACTACTTTTACTATGGAAAATGCTGTCAGCGATGTTCATCGGGGATTGTCATTTAAAGTAAACATCCGCCAGCAGCTCAAAGCTTGCATTGAACTTATGAATCTTTCAGCTTTCTGACTTGTGCGACAAAACATGATTCACAGGACAAGCCTAGATAGTAGAATGAGAGTCACAAGACTAAAGGTAGATGATCTCAATCTGGACGGGTTGGAACCATGGAACACCCAATCTGGAGTCTTACTCTAATGCCCAAATTCTCAATTGTAGCCACTGAGTTACTGCATAACCACACAAAAGAGATCGGCGGCAGTGGATGGTGAAGAGCTGTATAGCTCACAATGATCGGTATTCTTATTTGCAAATGTAAGGCAGCTCTAAGGAGGCCATAGCATTGGACTTGCTGGACGATCAGCTGAGTAGCTGCAGCCCATGAACTGCAGCTCCTGAGCTACAGCTTGGCGGCTACAATTGAGAATTCGGGCTGATGAGTAAGACTCACCGGTTACTACTACTACTACTACTAGTTCAATATTTGAGACTCTCTAGCACAGATAAATCGGGCGAGTTCTATGACAATCACACTATGTATCCCATCATGATCATCCATGGCGTCTCACTGTAGTCTGGTACAGTCAGACCCTGTTAATCCGCCCTCACCCGTCCCCAAGGAAACTGACGAATTAACGAAAAGGGCGGATTACATTTCAGACCACAAATTGATGAAAATTGTGTGTCATTCTAAAACCCCCAAAACCCATGTAATACATTAACGTAGTGGCATATACCATTAGAAATGAAGCTGGAAGTAAAAACGATCTCACAAATGATCACATGAGGCCAATTAAAGATGTTTAATTTTTGAAAAAATCAGTGATGGTTGTCTGCTTAGCGGCATTATTAAATCTGCTTGTGATAAGACGTTTCACCACGCCCAATCTGTGCCAGGACTTCCTTTGCGGGCTCAGATCCACTCGCTTCTCCACTCGATTGATCTCCACTCACAACTTCGTCATCTCGTTCGTTCCACTCCTGAACATTGCTTAACCCAACGACCAATTAAATTAAAGACTTAGCAGAATTTTTGCCTGCGATTGATTCGCTTTGTTTAATTAACTTAAGCGTTACACAAACGGGGAGGCGCCATTTGTTGTTAAACTGACCCGACTTCAAAGAAATCGCCGACAATTGATGTGTCTTGGCTGATGTATGTTTTCGACACGCTATTTGGGGGGCGGATTACATGCATGTTTTATTTACAATGGTAAAGTGTAGGTTCGTTCCCTAGAATCGTGGTCGGAGGCAGATTAACAAAAAGGGCGGATTACATGACACAATTAACATTACAAATGATTCGTCCCTGAGATTTTAGGGCGGATTACGAAAAGGGCAGATTACATGACATCAAATTAACGGGGTCTGACTGTAGTATATATCATAGTTGTGGTGATATTTCAGCAACTATGAGACGAGGCGAGACGCCTTGGTAATAGTTGGTATACAGACATCCATTTATCTGTGCTAGTGTTAAGTCTGGGGTTGTCTGATCCGCACATATTATGGCTACAGAATGCAGCTAGGTAATAGGTGACTAGGTTAGTAGGTCTAGGGGCTCTCGATCTAAATCTTAACTGAATCTGGACAACTTAAAACATCTCTTTCATTTCAACCTAGTAAGGCTAGTTTATCCAATGAATTAATTATGGCACTATGTTTTGAGTTGAACGTTCTAGTGAGTTTTCTTCCACATAACAGCAGTCAATGACTGAGTTACTGTACACATACTTAAATGAATGTTGGCATGTATACTATTTGGCGTTTTCTATATTTGGGTTATATATATATAATATATAAAATCTCAAAGTTCAAACAATGAAAATCCCCAAGAAAATTAACAAGTTAACAGTCACTGTAAGTCAAAAGTTGTAACACTCAGTCAGTGTGAGTGTAACTCACTAAGACTAGTAAGAGTCTAAGTTGATTAACTAACTGTAACTGTGTAAGTTGTAACTGTAGTGTAACAGTTACAGTGTGTTAGTAACAGTGGCTAAGAAACCAATCATCCAATGTTTGTCAACTTTGTGACTTCTGTCATCTTTAAAATTCTGTATTGGCGATATTATATTTGACGATTATTCCATTTGTACTCACACAAGTATATGAAATAACGTACAGATATTATAATTATAGGAAGACAATGTCTACAGATGAAACCGATGCAAACGGATTTCGCGAATTCTCGATCAAAACCATGACGTTATGATTATTCAAAAAAGCGTTATGAACATTAAAAAAAAAAAAAAAAAAAAAAAAAAAGGCGTTATGAACTTCCCGCCAATCAGATCAAACGTAGATCATAATGTTTAGATGTGGAGACAAGGATCTATCATCTGTCATTCTGTGGTTCTATATACGGTATGTACCAGAGGACAATAATTATAGCATATCTTCATATTGTAAAAACAAAAGGAGTAAGACGGGTTAGTAGACATGCATGGTGATTGACATTGAGGGAGTAAATTTACTGAACATGTTTCAGTCTTTCATCAATCATTCAATGACCACATATGAGATCAAGTTGCAGATATGTTGTCTCCGAGCAGACATTGGCATCAATGGTTCTGCTTTTGTTGCCTGCTCAGCTTCTTTTAACCACCAATGAATTTGCCAATGCACCAATCCTATATAAGATGAAACCTGTTGCATGTTGCAACCTAACAAAATGCAACAATCTGCCATGCGATATATTCTCTCAACTAAGTGTGATGAACCACATTTATATTACCATGCATACGTAGCAAGGAATTGTCAATAAACACCCTATATTGTGATTTAGAAGAATATTGATGTTTGTAAAAGACATAATAGTGAAAAAAAAAAAGAAAAAAAGATTAGAAGCCAAATATCGATGATGATATTATGTCTTTATTAGCAAAGTGAACAAAACTCGCAAGGCAAAACAAATATATTCAGTAATAGTTATTAATATATGGTATAACACATACAAATATCACAGGGTTAAATCATACATTTTGGTTAAGTAGCTATGTATCAACATAATTAAAACTAAGTTTGTTGTTGCAGTGACCAAAAAAATTATCTCCTCACAGATTCAAACTTCTAAGTGTCCCTTTCTTTGAACACATAGAAACTAAAATTGCCCACAAAATGCTGAAAAAAAGAAGTTTTCCCATTCACTCAATGCATAATTTCCAACTTCATCTTCATTTCCCTCATTTCAACATCTGGACTTGCGAGGAACGGAGGAGTATTGACACAGTGGTGGTGTTTGCTCAAAGGCTTTGGTGTATGGAATGCATGGAAAGCATGCTTCTCACTGGCCTCTTTCAAACTGCGGGAGAAATGATCAACAAATGAAGAAGGTGAACTCTCTGATATTACCACAGCCGATCTTGTAATGAATCATTAACAACGCGTAAGGCTCTTCCAGGAGCTAAGCGAGGACTTCTACGAATTGATCTGGAGGAAGGGCAAGGAATCAAAGTATGCATCTTTGCAAAACAACACTTACAAGTACTCCAGGGCTTCTTGGCATGGCGATATCGCAAGCTGAGAATTCTTCAATGAGCGTCTCTTTTGGATTCTGCCTTGACGTGCAGGCGAGTTTTTTTGAACGCCGCGCAGCATAGTGCTTCGTGGGGTTCTACATAATTACAAAATTTATATGCTAAATGTTTCTCTTGTTGATTGTACCTGGCATTTTCTTTTGACGTCCTTTTTTGGCTCCGTAGTCGAGTGCTTGATCGTCTTTTACGGTCTAAATTCGTTGGTTTGTCGGATGATTTCAGAGCCGAAATGATCTTTCTCATTGCTGAGTTACCTATAATTGAACAGATAGAAAGATGTCTGAAAATTAAATCTATAAAACATTAGTGTGATTTGAAGACCGGTGTTAATGACTCAAAGCAAATATTACGCTTTTGTGAGAGGCAGCCATCACCAAAAAACAATTGAAAAGAAAACAAAGAAAAGAGCATACAAAAAGATAGATCAGCATAAAGAAAGAAAGATAAAAAAATCAAAGTGCAATAAGTGAAAATTTAACCTATTTCCGGTTTTTCAGATTTCTCAGTTTCGGGTTGCATCTCTTCCTTTTCCAAATGTTCCAAATCTGGTATTTCGTTTTTCTCCTCGTCTAAAACAGCTTGCAGACTAGAAATCTCCCAGTCCTCTATATGTGTGCTATAAACAGCCGACATAAGCACATCATGCCTGCAACTATAAACAGAGAGGAACTAAACCACGCTTAACTAGATTGCTCGATGGATTACACTGAGACTGGAGGGTGAAGAAGAAGAGGAAGCAGGTGACACAGATCTTTGGCCGCTAGAATATTCGCCTTGTTGACTTCCATCACCGCCAGGGAGATACGAAAAAGCGCCGAATGTCCTGTGGCATGAATTGTTATTAATCATCCGAGTGCGGAATTTGTAGCCAAACCTTGAAGGAGCAGGAGGTCCCAGCATGCCAGCACAGTGTCCCAACAAGCAAAGCCAGTGAAGAGAACCATAAACCAGGGAGTGATGTACATCAACGGGTGAATTTCATATTTAGCCTGCAAAAGGAAAATCATTAAAATATTTCAAGGCTATGCTTCAAAACGCGCACTAAATGAATTTGGATTTCAGGATGGCGCTGCTGTAGCAATCTGGAGAAGACATCCGCATGCTCTTGCAACCTGAATTAAATACAATTAAAATTGTATTGATGCGTGAATGGAATATCTCCTCACCTTGCCATGTTGTTGTGGAAGTAACCCAAAATATACTTATGTCGATCGAGCAGAGATACAAGACACCAGAACGCGGTTTCTTCATCGCAATTTGTTTGAATTAGAAACATGGCTGCAATCACAGACATTCCTACAAAAGAAATACCGGTACGTTCATAATTTATCGGGGAGGTTTTGTAGTGATTTTACCTTGGCAGTATTCCACGGAGCGATTGTATCGAGCATAAGCTGCGAGTACTCTGAACAGAGCAGCCCTGCCTTCCTTTGCCTTAGCGGTCTCACCCATGAAGAGCTCGTGAGTGGGCAGGGAACGATCTTTTAAATTTAATCAAAGAATGTGCAAACATCATGACATATGTTATTAACTTCATTATTTGAACTCACGGAGGTCTAGAAATATGTGTCGCAATGCATCCAGTGATATATGCTTGTATTTTACTCTGTATGACTCTGATTCAACCTCAGATATCTCATCAAGGACTTTTTGGCCCCCATACTCAGAAATTCCCAAATCAACCAGCTGTTCTCGAATTTGGCAAAGCTCTTCCTGTGAAAATATGAGTTACGTACAATAAACTTACAAATTAAAATTGATCCTGTGTGTTGCGCACCTTGTATGTGCACTTCACAGTTGCTTTGATGACTTCAATGTCTAGTAGTTTCTTCCATAACTCTCCTCGTATTTGAATCGGAACTCCATGCTGGACAAATTTGGTAACCTGAGATGAAATAAATCAAATAATTAAATAAACCATTTAAAATTAATTATTTAATTTTCACTCACTTTTGATGAGCCCCTGAGTCTGGACACATTCCATGTTTTGAGCAACTTATCCCATGCCGTCAATTCGATCTTCCAGAACTTTTTCTTGGCAGTGTATTCGTGACTTCTCTCATTTTCATATTCTTGCATCTGTGGCAGAATGACGAAACCAAACTCGTCAAAATTCCTCTTCTCGGTTTGACGCTCCATGCTCAACAGTGTTCTGTTTCAAACTGTAATCAACTGTTGCTCATCCTATATTCAAATATTGGTGAGTGCTACTTCAAGTGGAACTTCAATCGTTAACCTTTTCGTTCAGGTGTTTTGAATTTGGTGCGCGACAGCTGGTAGCCTCGTTTGAAAACAAGGTGCATAATGACTTTCGATCATAACGCATTATGTTCTGTTTGTGCTTGCTGTCAAGGGAGGCGCATGAACTCCAGAACATAATGAACAGGGTGAATCTTGTGCTAGATATAGGATAAATACGGGTTGAGGATCAACCGGGAAAAATCGATGGCAGTGAGAGTGGGAGGCCCCTTTGGAGGAGGTGAATGGTATGCTGGAGAGAACAACATAGTGGAGAAGAATAAGACGCGATACTTGGGTATGAAGATTGTTGGAGGAGTTGGAGGGCGGAATACGATCGTTGGAGATGTGCCATAGAGTGGCGGGTCTGGTGAAGTTTGCGGCGTAGGGGTCGGGGCGTCGGGGAGTCGTTTCTTGATTGGGAGGGAAGGATGGAAGAGTGGAGTGGTCAGCCGGATCATGTATGGAGGAGGAGCCCTTGTTTGGACGACGGAGGAAAGGAATCAACTAGAAAAGGAGCAGACAACATTCGGGAGATGGCTGTGGAAGGCATTGTGTAACACTCAGTTGGCCGCTCCGACCGTGCTGTGGCGTCGTCTGCTCGTTAGACAATGTGTGGAAGGCACATCCAAGTGTGAGGAATGCATGCATTCAGGCGGAAAGTGGATGGAGCACATTCAGTGAGAGGGGGGCGAAAGCGAAGATGGGCTATGTTAGGAAGATCTACGTAGGAGCATGGTGGTGGAGGTGGGAAGAGGAGTTTTACTCGAGATGGGACTGAAGTCAGATTGATGGAGGGCGGTCAATCGTATCGCCATTGAGTATAACCTTGATGGGGTTATACTATATGCTAAAATATAGAAGATTGTCTGAAGAGGGCAAAATATTGGCCAGACGTAGAAGCATGTTTTATTTGAATGCTTATTGTACGAAAGGCACAGGATTGAATGGAACAGAGCGCGGAGGATGTAGAGGGGGCAGGAAGATCCAACGAACGGAGTCCTCGGATTTGAGGTGTCGTCACAGATGAACGGTATAATTGTGAAAAGTGTGGGCGCGAAAGAGATTTTGCATGAGAGAGAAAGAGAGTAGGGAGAGCCGAATTGGGAAGCAATAGTTTTTTTTCTGGGTGCTCGGTTGGACTTATGGTGTTATGGTTTTTAAGCTTCGGTGCAATGCAATTTAGTTATTTGTTTTGTTCCTTTATTTACCTTGGTTGCTCCATTTCCCTATATATTTATTTTTTTAAGTTTATCGTTGAGTTTATTTTATGTTTGTTATCTTCTTATGATGTACATATCTTAGCTTTCGTTATCTCACTCCATTCTGATTCCTTTATTGCTCTTGCTCCGAGGACAATCCCGTTATTTTCCGGAGTCCTGATATAAAAGGACTTAAATCTTTTGAACTGACCGACCTGACCTGTCACTTTGTTGTCAATAAGATATTTCTGTACGTATATATGCAAATTGACTGTATGAGATAGCTAGTGATATATTTGTATTCTGGTTATTACAGATGCTATTTTAGAACGTTTTGAATCGTATTTTGGCCTAAATAGATTATCGTAGTCTGTTCAGGTTCAGTGTCTGACATGCAATCATAACGCATTAGCAGACGACGCCAATGCGGCGAGAGGAAGGGGTGATAGGTTGGTATCAATATAATTTGTGATATTTTCACAAACTATGTTTCGAAATAAAACTATTTATACTCATTTAACTGACTATACTAAATACCATATCTCCTTCTGATACAGTAAGTATCATTTTAGTGAGTTTTTACCTTTTGCAAGAAGCCAATCTCCCTCCCTATATTTGGACTGGACCATCTAGGCGACGAGAAAACATCAACACGCTTATTCCACATGCCGGATTTATGGCCTTTGACGAACACGCTCTTTCACGTTCTCAAGCTCCGCGTCACGCGGCGTTCTGAGTTACAAATTACAGGAAGATAAGAACGTCGTGGAAAGGTAAAACTTTTGTGATTGCCTAGAGTCCCTACTCCGTTGAATTACATCTTACATGCATGATCATGCATTTCCCCCCTGCGGGGAAAAAAAGACGTCTCTGGGTCTAGATCATGCAGTGACCCCTATAAATAGTATAAGTATTATAGTATAATCCCTATTGAGGCTATTCAGTAAATTAATCATTAATTAATGATTTTCCTACTAATGTCATGATCAATTATCTTTTAAGGTACATATGATATGGGCCCAGTACTACCTGTTTTGTAGCAGGTAGAGAGGAACGTTGAAAACAATGCCAAAAGCTTGAATAGCAGAATAGCAGACTGAGAGTGAGAACTAATGCCCGGTAGTTATACTGCATTTATTATATCCTCAAGTTTACATCACAATTTAAATAACATTTACATTGTAACAGTGCTCGCTCTCACCACAGTACTTCAGTTACTGGGTATAGCCATGATGATCATCATGCCAAACATCACTATATTATAGACCTCATAGCCGCCGCCGATATTTGCCATCGGCCAGCCGCTATCAGTCGATCACTGCCAACAGCGGCTATCAGCCGATTCAATCCTTATATTATACTGTAGTGCCTCGTTCAAGCACCGTGAACAATTCATGTCGAACAGTGATTGAGCAGATACGCTCAGGGATCCCCCAGGGGATCTCCCGTCTGCACTAACCGGGGTATATATACCAGGCATGCTCGTGAATAAAGAGAAGGAATTCAGTAGAGCCCAATTGACTCGCGTGTTTCTTTGAGCTCCTACAATTGGTGACCCTGAAACGTTGATTGGCATATGCAATCCGTTGTATCCGCCTAGGGTGCAGATACCCTCTGCAGCCCCGTCACCGCCTGGTCGTGCAACCACGCTAGCCGCTTAGAACT
The DNA here is from genome assembly GCA_000328365.1 of Capitella teleta. Taxonomy (NCBI): domain Eukaryota; kingdom Metazoa; phylum Annelida; class Polychaeta; family Capitellidae; genus Capitella; species Capitella teleta. The sequence goes on along the minus strand of KB308962.1, from coordinate 284,366 downwards.
ACAAACAAGACATGCCCGAAGCTGATGCTGCCGCCGCCGCTGCCGCTGTAGCAGCCACAGTCTCAATCAAGTTGCCAAGCTTTTGGTGTTCTGGATCTGCTGCTTGGTTTTTCCAAGCTGAAGCGCAGTTCGCGCTGCGCGGCATCGTCTCAGATGAGACAAAGTACTACTACGTGGTGGCCGCGTGGACTCAACCACTGCACAGCGAGCC
>KB308962.1:217315-276412 GCA_000328365.1 Capitella teleta | reverse complement strand
AAGATACGTTAACATAATTCAGCAGAATTTTATGAATTCCTGTTCACCCCACTGCTGTTTACATACAGTTTGCTTGAACCAATTCAGAGCATAATTAATATAATAATCAACCCACCTCACTCAATTTATTCTGATTCTAATTGTTTGCTGTGCAGTAAATAAAAAAAACTAATCAAATGTTGCTTGTTCTGACCTTATTAGCTCCACTCTGACCTTCTGACCTTATTAGCTCCACTCACGTTAAAGCCAGTTACGTTACAGTCCCAGTAACCAGAGACTGGCTAAGAGAAAAGTTCTTGACCTGCTCAACGTACTTGTCTCTCGTTTCACGTTCATCATTAACGAGTCTCTGGTTACTGGGAATGTCCCTCATGCTTCGAAGATGGCACAAGTTTCTCCCAGACTCAAAAAACCAGTACTTGATCGAGAACAGCTGAAGAACTACCGCCCCGTCTCTAATATCCCTTTCCTAAGCAACTTCTTGAGAGGGTCGTCATGAACCAGTTGTCGGACTACTTTAGGGCAAACAACCTGCATGATGATTTCCAATCTGCGTATATAGCTCGTCACAGCACGGAGACGGCCATGCTCAAAGTAAAAATGGACTTGGACCAAATCATGGTGACGCTGCACTGCTTTGTTGCTAGATTTGAGCGCAGCCTTTGATACCGTTGATCATGTGTTGTTTGAGCCAGTGGAGAGGGAGCTGGGCATCAAAGGAGCTGCACTCGGCTGGCTACAATCCTATCTTCAGGACCGCCAGCAATTTGTTGCCATCAATGACACTTGGTCGCAAACAATTATTTTAGATGTGGGCATACCCCGGGGCTCGGTGATGGGCCTGACCCGATCTTGTTTCTCCTGTATACTCTCCCTCTCAAGCGTCTTGTGGCCGGATTGCTGTTCACCTGTTCAGCGGCAACAAAGAAAATGTTGCAAGCTGTCCAGAACAGTGCTGCACATGTCCTTGCTTGCATCCGTGATCGACGTGCGCACATCACACCTGTCCTCAAGAGAATTGCACTGTTTGCCAGTAGAACAGCGCATTGCCTACAAAGTTTTACTAACTATTCATGGTGCTATATACATGTCTATATTTATCCTGGCTATAATTGTTCATTTATTACCGTGTTCCCAGTCTTCGCTCTGCAAATGACTCTTCTGCGATTGTACACACTGCTTTTTATACCTATGTTGGAGAAAACTCTTTTACCCACTTTGGTTTTAAACTTTGGAGTGATCTGCTTCTCGATCTGCGTACTGTGACCTCCTGAAACTGTTTTAAAATTAAACTTTAAGACTACTTTTAGATCCTGTTTTTAACAAATGCATTTTAAGCGCATTAAAACATTTTACGCACTTTTTGCACTTCAAAATAAATTAATAAATGTTATTATTATTAAAGAGCAGATGAAATAAGAGCAAATGATAGAAGGAAGACAGATATTATCTTTGAATGTGGTGGAGCAGCCCAGAAGAAAGGAAATAAATATTTGCATATATTATACTCTATTAATTTGAAGCATATATACAATATATCATAATAAAAAAGAATGAGAAATTATTATCACAGCTAACAGATGGCATTCTTAAATCAGACTCTTGCTCGTTTTTTTCTTCTTCTGCATTTGGCTGAAAAGAGGAAGCTGAGCCTCATTTCACAGCTGAACTTTGAACTTCGATAGAACAATGAGTCAATACGTTCACAACCTGATTGTGGAGATTCATAAATATGCTGAAATAACTTCTCTATTCATAGCCAGCTAATCTTTGGAATTAGGAAGTACTTTTACATACATGCCGTGCATGCATCTACATTCAAGAAAATCCAAGACAGGAAATTTACGAAAAGTTTGTCACAAATGAAATGCTTAATTCATCAGTTGCGTTTGGAGATACAATGGAATCTACGCGCCAGAATCGATCAGGAATATACACTGAAATAGAAGAATTAAAGTTTTTCAAAACAGGAAAGGAATGTAAAAAAATACGTACATGCATGTCCAGCAGAAAGCACAGTGCCAAGGGATTCACATTTGGGGGAGCAATTCCCTCTGGGTATGAGAAATAATCTCCTGCTTCCGCTGGCTTGGATGTACAGGAGATTCGGTGAACGACTGCCAGTCTGCAAGTAACACACACGGTTGATTAGATCAAAGACTAATGTACATCTGCTAACCATGAAATTAATATACTGAGCAACAAAAGAAACTATACACTTTCATATTTATTATATCATGGGGTCAAAAAAAATTGAACTCTTCATAATCAGTTACATGTGTCCTGAGTGGTCACTAAATGAATTTACGAAAAGAAAAAAAGAAATTTTGCTTGGTTGAACAACAATAGAGATGAACAAGGAAATTTATACATCTCCGGTATCTCCCAAAATCATGCATGGAAATTAATCGAACATTAGTCATTTGTTCTTAGACAGTTCACGAGTTGTTTGCCACCTTTTGTTTCTCTAAGCTCGTTGGAAAGGGGGTCTATGGGCTATTCAAAACATGTATAGTTTCTTTTGTTGCTCATGCAGTATGTTACAGAATTTATTCAAATTTTAAAAGCATAATTACCAAAGAATAAGGAGCTGAATCAGAATCAACAAATATGCTCTTCTCAACAAAGATCTCAGCTGATTTTGCTATGAAATAAGGTCTTTTGAAAATGGACCGAAAAGCTTGCGAGGGTCTCACACCTGTCACAGACCTGTGGAAATGTGAGAATTCATCGTTCATTACCAGGTGTAAATTTTTTACAATCATAATTCAGACTACCAATGTAGATGCAATCCTCGTTGCACCCTCAGAGCCTCATCGCTGTACTGGCCCATGAAGCTGGATAATGACGCAATGTCAGCGCAGTTGGATCCAAGTTTGAATCCTCCTTTTGAAAATTTCTTCTCGTTGTTCACATACATTTCTTGTAAATTTGAGAAGTTTGTGAAGGTGTGTTCATCCTGTTGATTGGAATGAAAGACATTAGTTATATCAATATTCAGGGGTGGGGCAAAATTAAAAGAAAGCAAAGAATCCTTGCCTCAATGACTACAGGCCGACTGAGATCCGCATACTCTTTTTTGAACACGTCGCTATCAATGTTTTTGACCCATGGTATTGTCATAACACGACGGCACGGTTCACAATGAATAGGTGGAGGTGAGTAGAAGGGGTTTGGTAAGAGGCAGGTCATTTCGTGATATTCTGAAATCAACATCTGCTTCAGATTTAACTTTCTTCCTAAATAAATTCTTACCAGATAAATCAACAAACTGAACAATTGGCAAAACCATGAATCTGATGATGCGAGCGATTTGATATGAGACGGAAGTTTGTGCCCCTTCGTCTGTAGCCAAATACACACTCGTGACACAAAACAAACACAGAACAAAGTATATCACAAACACAGAAATCATCATCCACTTAACGCATCTGCACAAAGTGACTTTCTTGGTTTTCTCCGGAATAACATTAGTTGCCTCGGCATGAACATCTTCGTCATTTGGGGAGACAGGTGTTTCTCTGATCAGAGAGTTACTCAAAGCTGCATCGATCTCTTTATCATCCAAACCAAGGCCTATTCCCAGTTCACGCAATTGTTCGATGTTGTCTGCTATGCGGTCCATTCTGAATGATCAACTGAAATCAAAACTGCAAAATGAAATTACATAACATGAGATAAGATCATAATTAAGAGAAGTGCCTTAGAATATTAGGAGAAAAGAGTGGCATGGGTAGCGGAGTAGTTCCCAAACACCTACGGCTTGGGTAGACGCAGAGACGTTTCCCCAGAGGGGACGGCTTGGGGAGCTAGGGCCTAGCTAATCTAATACTATTATACTATATATTATAATTATTAATGCATTTGATAACGGCTCTGGGCTGATCTCTGGGATGCTGAATTTGGAAATCAGGAAATGGACGAACTATCTGGACTCCTCTTGACCTGTATGCTGCCAACCATGCCAACACATTTGTGCGTGGTCTGTTGTCAATGTCAACTGCATAAGCGATGCAAAGAGCGTTGGTCATAACGCGTGGCTCACTATCATAACGCACTTTGAATCTGAAATGGCGAGCCGTACTACTTCTTGATTCGCTCGTAAAAAAACAACTGTTTCAGTGTTTGAACATCGACTGGTCGTTTAGTGAGCATTCTTAGCGTTATTATGTACATGTAAACATTAATATTTTAATGTTTAAAGCCTGTGAACTACGATATTGGTTTACATCGTTTATCATGTACAATACTAGCACCTAATTCACTGAGCGATATTAGAGGTATGAATACGACTGATTGCAACACTCAACAGTAGTCGTACCACTAATGACTGATGTGTAGCTCCAGATGTACCCATCATTGGGGGGATGATGGCTACAAAAAAATAGGAACGTGACCCTCATACGGTGCAATACGGTATGATTGCGTCCATTACGGTCCCTAAATATGCACATATATCGAAAGCGTACACCTTAATTATTCCATTACCAAAAACTCGAGCACCAAACGTTGAATGGTGACTGAGTACGAGTTATTTGAATATATTTGTCAAATTTGTTGACTTCGTGAAAAAAAATTGAACCGGAAGTGATCGATGGAAATGGTGAAATATTTTTCAACCTCCACTCTGTTTACGTTTTTCTTTTTTCCCGCGCTGCACACTCCGTCGTGGCAATGGATTTTTCTACCGCTCTAGGTGCTGTTACGGCCAAATATCCGCGTTTTATTATACCCGTGTTAAAATTGGAACAGAGAGAGGCCATAGCGTTTCTTCTTGGCGGCCACAATGTCTTGGGAATCCTCCCAACAGGCTTTGGCAAGAGCCTGATTATGTACTTGTTGCCCTTTTGCAAGATGAGGTGAGATATTATAATATTCAGGTTTTTTCTTTATTTTCTTTATTTTTTATTATTATTTATATTTTTTTATCCTTCTGCTATTAATAGTTAATTATTCAACTTCCAAATATCAATTTTTATTGGCTAATTATTATTCCTATGACATTCAACAATAATATTGTATTTGCTTTACTTTTCACATAATTGTTTCAGATTGATGCCACACTCTCTCATGTATCTCTGATCGTTTGCCCTCTGAGAGCGTTGATGAAGCACCAGTGTGCCACTCTGAAAAAGCAAGGCATCCCCTGTGCGTGCATCCTTCCAATGGAAGAGATGAGTGAGGAGGAGAAGAGAGGTATGTAACCCTGATTGTAAATTCAATACATAGTAATATAATTTCATCTGATTGTCAGACATCTTGAACGGTCATTTGAAGGTCGTGTGGTCCTCGCCTGAAGCTCTGCTGGACGCTTCTCTCTCATGGCGGCGCCTTTGCACCACTCTCAGTGCAAGGGTGTCATTGCTGGCCTTTGATAAGGCCCACTGCATCACCCACTGGTATGTTCTTGTCACATTTAGTATATGTTCTTTTTTTCATCAAAAGCTTTTGTTCCATTTTGTAGGGGAGAGGAGTTCCGCCCCGACTTTGCGAGAGTGGGTGAGCTCAGAAGCCTGGTATGTCCCAGCACACGGACTCTCATCCTCACGGCCACCATGTCAGCCGACATGAGAGACAGGGTTTTCTCCCTGCTTCACCTGCCTGGCAAGCAAGTGAAGATAATCACAAAGCAACCTGACAGGTAACACATTTTTCTGGAAGTCGCTGCGATATTAATAACTCATATTCAGGCCCAACATCTTCCTCTCCCTCGTGCCAGATGTCCGGAGGGAGGACATGCCGGAGTGGCTCCATGACCATGCTGCCCTCATCACTGCCAAGGGTTCGGAGACTCCGAAAGCCATCATCTACTGCCGGTAAAAAATATTAATATTTCATTACTATTAAAAAAAAATTCAATATTATTACTCAGCCTCTCACATTATTCATGTACCTATAATACATTGATGTACCTATGATATAATCTGCTCTTCATCTTTTGCAGTACCATTCCAATGACCGTTCAGGTGTGGGGATTCCTCATGGAAACCCTTGGGAATAGCGCCTTCAGAGGTGGTGCGAGGAGCCAGGCCAACCAGTTGGTGGCCATGTTCCACTCAAGGATCAGTGTCGGGACAGAAGAACGCCTCATCCGGGGCTTCAGTGACGGCAGCATCCGATGCATGGTAGCAACCATCGCCTTTGGCCTCGGCATTGATGTCCCTGATGTGCGCCATGTCTTCCTCTTTGGCATGCCAAGCAATGCGGTGGACACTTGGCAGATGATTGGGCGTGCTGGTAGAGATGGAGCACTGGCTGATGCATGCATATGCCCCAGGTACCAGGGCCAAGTGGAAGCCAGCTTCAAAGACCTGTTAAGTCGATGCAAAAGCGGTGAGGAGAGGTGTTTGAGGAGAGCTCTCATCCGATCTGTCAGTGTCGACAAGAGTGGTGACTCCACATCAGAACGTTGCTGCTCTGTTTCTGAGAGTCACAAATAAATATTTATTTTATAACGCCTTATTGAATGTCCTTGTATTCTTGAAAGATTCAAAACATGATTACCACAGTATGCATGTTAGTATAAATGTATATTTATTTCAAACAATAAAATATAGGTTAACAATAAGAGATTGACAGCTTATTAATAAGAATCCAAGAGATGAATAACAAGACCAAGTGCTGTGTGTTACTGTATATGGTAGCATGCATAATAAACATGCAAATGTAAACATAATATGCATTGTGTTACATTCTCGATTGGTGATGGCAAATATTTAATATAATAAAAAGCAGAATGAAGTTCAAGTTTGAATAAATTAAAGATTTATATGTTTATACATGAAAAAAAGCTAAGGCTAGGGTCCTCACAGGCTATTCAGTCAGGACTCTATCCCGGTCCTGGTCCATCTTTACACTGAGGTTGCTCAACTTTTCCCTAAGGCGGAGGGATCTCTGATCTTTACGGAATGCATGAAACCAGGAAATGATCTGTGCTCCCTTCCCGGAGTAACATGAAACAGAGTATTGTTAAAAAATTCTTTAAAAAAAAAGTCAGTGTCAGAACGAAGGCGCGGATGCCGAACACGGGTTGAAATGTGCTGGTCACCTATGTTTTGGGCGAAACATGACGCCAACCCCCTGAAAGTGCCCTCCACTCAGCTCCGCACATCGCGCTGCTTGTGCATCAGTGTAAACGCCGTTGGATCTCTTCAGCATGCCTGATGGGTAGAGTACATTTAGTCCGAATAATTGTTGATGAAAATGGCGTTATGCACCCTTGAAATCGTTATTTTGGAACTCGTTGTATAGGTCCATCTCGATGTTCCGGCCTCTCCTGCCATTCACATTTACCGTTCGGTTCCAGATGATGTCATGGACTACATGACCCGGGTAAAAGCCATTAATGCCTTCCAATAGGAGAAACTTTGACTCAGTTAATAGGTTATGGTTAACACTAACCAATTAGCATGTTGTGAGCGAGGATCATATATTTGGGGTGCCTCTTATTCCAGAAGTCCATGATGTTCAAACGCCAGTGCTGCATGATCACTATTCCGTTGCCTTGCCGGATGGCTGAGCGAAAGACGCGATGGCGCAGGCCCTGATATAAAATCGCTTTGCTGTATTCAGCTATATGGTCAACGCTATCAGATGGATCAGAACGGCAGTCATCTGAACAGAACCAAACGTCTGAAACGAAGAATTTCATGAAGCTCTTATTCTGATCAGCAAATAGGAAGAAATTACCAGGCAATTCCTCAGATCGGAGGCCTACACACTCCATGTGGTACCATTCGTGGTGCCGACACCTCTCTGCTGCCTCACACTCAACCATGGCGTCTTCGTTTCCAGTGCGCCGATGGCAGTGGCAGTAACGATACTCTGGACAATCGCGACACACCTGACTGCAATACCAGTCTTCTTCCTCCTGAGGGACTGTGTCTACCTCTGCGCATGATGGATGGAACCAAGTGCACCCCATGTTGCAGCACCGCAACAACACTTCATCGATGTCTATTGAGTATAGTGTATATGTATAAATGCAAAAGGACTGATTTATTTTTGAATATTACCTTGCCTGCAGGGGCAAAGTACTTCATCAAATGTATCATGAAAAAAATCATTTGAAACACATCCTGCCTTCAAGAGGGCTTCCCGAATGTCCGATTCAGGGAAATCTGGCCAAACGTGATCAACCAGGGTCCGGGCGGTCTCCTTCAGCTACGTTTTGTGGCAAGAGGCGCCATCAGGGGGAGCATCCAGGCTTTTTAGCCCAGCCAATTCTGCGGCCAGCAGGAGAGAGTAACCGTCCGTGACGAACTGAAGATAATAACCAATGCAAAATATGCAGGAAATATGGTATTACCTACCTGAATGAAATCTTGCGCGTGGTTGAAGCAGTGCATGACCCTGCCCGAAACCTGGCGCTGCTGGTAGAGCTGCTTAAGCTGGTAGAGGGTGCCCCTCTCAGTTGAACTTTGACCCTTGAGGAGTTCGTTGAAGGTATCCTTGATAAACCGCATGGTTTTAGCAGATGAACACACACATTAGCAGAGACTCACTTGCATCAGTAAGCCCCTTCGGTGAAAGTCCTGGGGGCAAGGGATAAATCCTTCAAGGCGCTCCATTGGAGTGGGGTCTTGCGCACGAGCCCGCTTGGCGTCGACCATTCTTTCAACAGAAAGTCCGTCCCCATAGCAAATCTGGGGGACCACCCGTTCACCGTCACTTGGAACAAACGAGGAGAGGTGATCAAGGATTTCGATCACCCCCCCGTTGAAGAGGTATTGGCCTCTTTGACACCCAGGTTAATCTGCAAATAGAGTGAACATTTAATTTTTCGAATCCATTCAATTCAACTTTAAATAGATCTTATAACAATTCACTGATGGTTAGTGAGAGAAGAATGAAATGATAAAGAAATGGACTCACATTCCTGGCAGCCAACTCAAGGAAATGATGACAAACGACTTATCAAATGGAAGAAATAAAGAAATATCAAGCATAAACCCCAATCTTGGGTAATAAACAAAATAAAACTGAAGATATAGAAATGTCAAAAATATCATGCAATTTGATTCGACTTATAATAGCAATTTTTTTCATTTAAATAACTTTCTGTGGTCATGATAACTTACAATTTGGCTCTTCTGCGCAGCCTGCTTGGAGAATCGGTGAGGGCTATGAGAAGCAGCAGTGGTCTTGTTGAGAAATCGCAAATGAAATTGCAGAATTTGCTCAACTTCGACCACTGCCATCTCCTTAAAGCCCTCCCAACACGTTCTGTCAGGCAGAACAGAGTCGAGGCCAACAGCCTCTGCTCTCAAAATGTTGGCAGGCTGACTGGACAAAGGTCTGGGGATACGATTAAGAGCAATGTAAATCATTCCCCAGAGCTTCATCTGAGATTGGCGCTTCAAGGTCTCGTGCCTGGCCTTGACTTTGACCTTGGCCTGGCATCTGAGCGTTATCCCAGCAGGAAGTGAAGCCAAGTTCACCGACGCTCTTCTCCACCAATGCCGTCTCCGCGACTTCTCCAACTTCTTGCACCGCCTCCTCCGTGGCACTGCCTTCCACCTCTTCTCCCTCCAACACTTCTTGCACCGCCTCCTCCATGGCACTGTCCTCCACATCCACCTCTTCAACCACAATGTCCACCCACTCTGAAGAGTCCTCAATCCAAAGGGACCTTCGTGCTGTTCGCTCACCTTGGGGAGAGGGCGTCAACTCGGTCGATACCCTATGCAGACAGATGGAATGTTCTGTTTTGAACATAATAATATATAGAAATCATCCTCACCACATCATCATACCATTCTTTAGCCCGATCCTTAGCTTCTTCCCTCAGGGAATCAATCTTTGCTCTAGCGGTGGGAGCAGATCTGGTCAATCCAAGCTTGTAGTCTGTGTTGAGGAGCTATAGAGAAGTAACTATAAAGTATTCAGGAGACGTAAGGAGGGTTAAACTGACTTTTTGGCTTGCACCATTCATCCACATCATCACAGAGAAAGCATTCTGAATGAGGGAGAAGGTTCTTGGCTTGAAAGCAAAAAAAATCATGGCTACCAGCATCCCCACTCATATCTTCTGCTCTGATTTTGCGCTAAAAGACATGAAAGCAAGGAAATATGTTATATAGAAACTTCACATGTCATGGTATTTACCGCTGTGATTTTTTCGCAGGAGATGTGACTGAAGAACTAAGTAGAGCACAGGCAGCTGCTGCATGGCTTCATTTAGAATTTTTTTCCATTGGAAGCACTGTAGATTTTGATTATGACAAATAATTTATACCGCTCATTGTGGCCCTGCTCATTTCACCTCTCAGTTGTAATGTAAGCATTTTGTCGAAGGCTTTACGTGCTTTGCTGCTCGACATCATGGTCTTCAACGCCTTGCCATATCGACTGGTACGAATTGCAGCACTGGACACTGCCCTTGCTCCCTTGACATGTGCGGTGTGAGCATAGGCTGGACTCAAACTGCTGTGAGGTAGACCACTTAGGGACGCTGCAGACACTTTGAACCTCTTCACAGGGGTGCTGATGGTGTGGCAGCGCTTAGAACCCTTGTGAGGGGTTGCTGCTTTGCTATGGATGGCATGGGGGTTTGCTTTACTGCAAAAGAAAGGAGCTCAGTTGGGCTTTCTCAGTTATCATAATATACCTACATCTCTTTTTTCTTCTTCTGGAAGCACTTGTAACAGATGAATCGCCCACGACATTCGGCAGTACCAGCCCGAATACCCACGAGGTGGGCGCCGTATCGGTTCCAACCCCTAGAGTTTCTTTTGAAAAGCTTGCGCTCGAAAGTAGCATGGCAGATGCCACAAGAAGGATCATCTTCTGGTTTGTCCCTATGACACGAGGGATAAATAAATGAATTAATTACATCTAGTGATCCACAACGGCGCATGGGAATATTGATCGCCGATCGCCGTTTTCAAAGACACCTCTCCGCTACGCGGCTTGATCCCTAAACCCTAACCTTGGGATCATCGTTTTTTGTGAGTTTTGAATGGCAAATAATCTGCGGTTTGTTCTTAGCTTTTCTCCTATACCCACCATCGTCCGTGGTAACTCGAAGCCTATAATTTCACTAATATGAGATGGATCAATGAATGAAACAAAAGGGGTATTATCACACAAATAGTTTTATTCCACATCATGAGAACACAGGTTTTGTATCAATGTCTTCTCTGCCTCTGTTGAGAGGATCTGTCAATAGCAGAGAACATTTTATCAAAATGCATTGATAAAGATGAAATGAAGTGTGCAAAAAGTATATATGAAGGCCTAAATTGTTTCAAGAATTAATGTATGGATATAAATGTATGAAAAGAAAAACAAGAAGCAAAAAGCAAAAGGTGAAGAATAAATATATGCACGCCAAAATACATAATTCTACAATACATGTACAATGTCATCCTTAACTAATATGAAATAAACCTTTTATATGATGCTTTGAATGCATTATTGTATTGTAGTAATAAATTCAAAATGTACCTGATTCATCAAACAAGCAGTTTGACAAATAAAGTCCTCCCTTCATGAGTGGCAGCAATGAAGGAACAGCCTTGAATATTCTTGAAAAAAACTGAAGAGAGATTAAATGAAGATTGTTCAAAGCAATTATTTCAAGTTACCTGGAGCGTGAAAATCTCGCAATTGCAGGCATCTGCTTGCCGTGCCTCGTCCACAGCTGGCGCAATATTGAATCTTCTATGATTCCCCCGTGCATCCATGAAGGCTTTGACAAAAAATTAGAACTTCTGTAAACAATGCCCTAAAATAATTGTATGCAATCAGGTATTGAAATTCATTTATAATAAGAACTTTTCAAAGTTTGATAATTATTATTTCCCCTTTGTTTTCTCCAATTATCAATCAATATTGAATATGTTTCAGTCCTTCAGTAAGAGGTTTGGATGCCACGATGCGCTTGTTGCATCTGTTTCTGACCCTTCTCACGGCCTAGATGTAAGTGAGGCTCGTCCATTTAGTGATGTTGGTTGCCCATGGTGTTTCTGGTACCCTCCTGGCATCTATCTTTCCATCAAGAAATTTTATGCATACTGGGCTGAAAATAAACCTTACAGACAGAAAAAGTTGAACTGAGCACAAACAAAAACAGAACAGCAACACAATCATTTGCAACAGAATAGAACTGAACAGAATAAGCAAGAACAAACAAAATGAAAAAAGGTTAATCATGCACTGAAAATCTCCATCTCCAATTGCGCTCAATTTGAGCCATTATATTGGCTTTCTCGCCAAAGGGATCATAGTGTAGAATGCAAGCATTTTGCAAATTGATGATCTGCAAATGAAACACAATCCCATGACATTATGTGCTTTTTGTGAATGAATGAAACATAATAACATATTTCAAAACATGGGAGCTGAACAACAGTTTGAGAGACTGCTGAACATCAATGATACTTGTAGTTAGTCATGGCCTAGCAGTACAATTTTATGAATATCAAATGCTGATGTTTCGGGTGGAAAATACTCCTACTCCCACTCTCCAGAACAAAGTTAAAACAAACATAATTTATATGCAATTATGAATACGAACCAGTCCAGTCCAATGATTTCCATGCTGATGGTAAGTCCCAGCAATGGAATCATTCTCGGTAAAATCAGTCTGCGAATTAGAAAATTAGAACAACACAACTCAGTTTTTGTCCAAGTACCTTTGTCAAGAGATCCACCCTGCCATTCAGGATGGGAGTCATTGTCTGTGAAGGGAGATGAAGGATGTTTTGGGCATCATTCCTGATGAACTTGTGGATAGTTGCATCCATAATTTGAATTTGAAGGACAATTAATTGATTGAAATCATTGAATAGGGGTTCAAAATTTTAAATATAAACATACAGATTACAGAATCAGTCAGCCACTTGTTTCCTCGCAGGCTAAGAAAATCGGCAGCCGTTAAAAAGTAGGCCCCATGACGGGCCAGCTGGTGATTCGGCATTACCGAATGTGCCTGCCGCCACACCTCAGGCGCATGTTCATCTTCAGCTGACAACACAAAAACAATGTTATAAATATTATTAGGTTAGCGGTAATCACATTTTGATTTTTTTTTAAATAATATTAAAATATGGATTATTTTGATTATTCTATATAATCATTAGCAATGTCTCACAAGAGTGCAAAATTCAACTGGGCTAGTCCTGCACTGAAATTTTGGAGTAGTTGGTGTTTATTCCATCTCATGGCATGGAGCTGATGACATTGACACCTTTCTTTCATTGATCCATCTCATATTAGTGAAATTATAGGCTTCGAGTTACCACGGACCATGGTGGGTATAGGAGAAAAGCTAAGAACTGGACTGGGCTAGTCCTGTACTGAAATTTTGGAGCAGTTGGTGTGACCCCATGTAACCGAAAGAACGACTCAGTGTACAGATCATGGCTTGTTGACCGTAAACTGTATTAAAAAAGGTACATTAGGTGATACAAGACAATATTGACTATAACAAACCTGCTTTGCCAGCGCTCTCGTTCACAAAAGGGTCAAAAACATGAAATTGTATTTTCCACAGCTATTGATGATATCTTGTCCAAGGATCTTCAAGATTTGGTTCTGAGTAGTGGGTGACATTTAGGTAGCAGTCTTCAATGCTGGAGAAATGAGGTGCTGTTGCACAATGGGGTCGTGTTGCCCTAATGTTTTCATGGTAGCCAGGAAGTGTCCTGGGTTACCTGGGGATGCCAGTTTTTCATTGTCTCCTCGTATTGCGATACATTGACGTCCACACAAGAGCAAGGCTCCTGCAATCGTTTTCACAATCGCTTGATTCATTTCACAGAAACATTTTTAGCAATTGCCTCATTACCCAGCTGCGGAACGCAGCTCTGAGGGTCTTCATAAATCCTGACAAATTCCTCCATCATTTTCATCCACTCTGAGCATTCACTCGTTTTCTTAGACCAAGCTACAAATGGGGCATTGACAAACTTCCCTTGTGCTGAACGCTTGGTGCTGAACAAGCAGCGTCAAATGCAAAACACACCATCCAGTGCAATGCTGTATCGTATCCATGGATGCTGGTTCACCCAGCTTGGGTTGAACTCTCGGTTGCATCCACTTGCGTAAGTAACAGGATATATGAAGGATTTGGACATCACACTTGCTGCATTGATCATATTTTGTACTTGGAAGAAGATGTGAAATTGCTTTTTGAATGTCCTCCACACTCATGCTGGCCTTGATGAGCGTGCCAATATCACGATTGAGCTCTGGAGAATGACATCAATGAAGCTCAAATTACGCAATATTTATAATGTGGCACCAATTTGTTTTTTAAGTACAAAAAGTTCCACTTTGCCCCGGCTGGTCGGGGCAAAGTGAAATGGAATCACCAGGGACACAGAAGTATGCATCATTGTTATTTTTAACTTATTGACATAGATCACAAATATAATGTAACCCATCAGCATTGGCAGCACACTCCTTGTGCGTCCATTTCAGGCATTTACTACACTGGATCCACTGCTCTCCAGTGCGTGATTCTGAAAATGTCCCGTTGCAGAACATGCACTCGGTCGTGTCTGGCTCGTTATGTAGGCCTACTGTTGGCTTGGAAGCCTTCTTCCCTCTCTCCTTCTTTCCTTTCTTCTTGTCCTCCTTCTTGTCATCCTTTCTTTCTCCTTTCTTCCCTGCTTTTTTCTCTCCTTTCTTCTTGTCTTCCTTCTTCTCTGCTTTTTTCCCCTCCTTTCTTCTTGTCCTCTGCAAACAAGCGTGCCCTGGGCCTGTTTGCTTTGGAGGCCTCTATTTCCTTGTGCAAACCAAGTACACCCATCTAAGATTTTATCCTTCCTGAAGGAAATTGAATTGTTCTTTCTTTTATAACTCCAGTGATTATGAAATCAGTTATACTCTTGCCAAGCTACATCCTAGAGTTTGTTACTCCTTCCGAGCTGTGTCAGCCTTGATTTTAAGTAACTGTTTTCACTTTACTCTTGCGATGTTAGCCTTTTACTATTACCTTCCTCAACAAATCATTCAAACCTAGTTGGCACCATATAACACTACCCTGTGTTGGTGTGCCGTTAAACCCCAATTTCCTTTCCTTTCCTTTCCTTTCCTCGCGCAGAGCTTGAAGGATTGGGCTGCTTGTAAGCACACATGTTTTCCCGCGTTTGAAGGCCTGCTTCGGTTTTGAGCGGTCAGCCTGAAAGAATATCAAGGAGTATCAGTGTTCTTAGCGATGCAGGAGTTTATCAGTCTTATCTGTGATAATTTGACAATGTCAGCCGGAGAAACATAGGGTATAGAAATGCTTGTGGACGGGTGCGGAGTCAGCCACAGGGGTGGAAGGGACAGTTGCAGTCATCCCAAGGCACCACAGCCACGTTGGCGTCGCCGGTAAAAAACCCAGGGAATCAGGGGCAAGCTGCCGAATGAAAATGAAAAAAAATTAATGAAACGATTAATTGCAATGCTATCAATTACAAATTAATTCACCGGTATGTATAATGATTTAATAATGATGTTAGGTACAACAATCAATTCAAAACAGTACTTTCCAATTACCATGTCAAAGTAAGGCATAAGACGGTTGGTGGATGAGGATTGAATTTTAATGATCAACAACTGATCGACTTTAGATAGAGAACAGATGAGATTATCAGGATGTATATTTACAAGAATGAATGAATGAATAGGTGGAGTTTTACGGTATTTTGATACTAAAAGTATTATATTAGTGCCTCCAACGGTTAACAGGAAACGTAAGAATTGTTGTCACAAGGAAGGTAAAATTATCTCATAAAATCAACGCTGTTAAGCTAACGGGTGAGGCACAAACTTTGGGACACAAACTCGATTATAGTAAAGGCTTAAAGCTAGGAAGAATCGCAGACAACAGAGATGGACTTGGTATGACTAGATGTGACCAGCACAAAAGTAAAGATGAGCTAGACCAGCACAAATGTAGAGTTTCGATAAAATTGGTTAAAAAAAATCCAATCTCTTTCAGGTAAGATAAAATTTTCGAGGGGTTGACTTTCTCGAAAAGTTGCTTCATTGACGAAACATTGGAAAATCGTCTGTGTAAAAAGTCAAAATCAACACATTCAATAAATATGTGTTTTACACTTAAAATGCTTTGGCAGGGGATGCACACAGGGGGCATCTCCCTGTGCAGGAGATAGCCGTGGGTGAGATGTGAGTGCTCGATACGGGCACGGACCAGCACAATCTCCTCACGTCTGATCTCCCTAGAGCTTTTCGCCCACTTGCCAAGGGTGGGCTGAATACAGTATAATTTATTTTCATGTTCAGAGCTCTATTGTTCTTGCCACTTTTCTTTATAAAATACATGCATAATTGGTTTAAAATCTGAGAAAGGAATGCTGATAGTACATGTGGTGAACGAGAGAGCTTCCTTGGCCAGCAAATGGGCCCTCTCATTACCCATCACACCGACAGGACTTTGGGCACCAGATTATAACTTGGTTGATTCCTTTCTTGTTGATGTACATTTCTCAATAAGTTTAAAAACATAAGGGTGCTTTATATTAAAATTTCCAATCGCTTGTAGCGACGACAGCGAATCAGTGGCAATTCAGAACTACTGCTGGTCATTGGCCGAACACTCGAGGAGTGTCAGCACTTGGTAAATGGCCAGCAATTCGGCCGAAAATATTGATGCTGAATCAGGCAGGCGGATTTAGATGCCGAGGTTGTCGGCAGTCACGGAACATGCCACTGCCGAGTTGCTTTTGGATCCATCTGTAAAAATCACTTTGTGATCTGGATATTTATCCATTAAATTATAAAATTCATTTCTTAAAGTATAATTTGAATTCGCTGTTTTTTCGCCTAAATGTATTAGTGATAAATCCAGCTCAGGTGGTCTGAGCAGCCAATAGGGGGTGTTAAAAAATTGGTTGGGCATAATAGCCTTAATGTCTGGACATATCGTTTGTAGATCTTCTCTGATTCGAAGGGCCAGCGGCCTAATAGCATTTGGTTTGCTGAGGTAAAAACGGTTGTTGTTGTAATTAAAAATACCACTTGGGGCAGTTCTAGCTGAAGGCGGTATGTGGGCCGGAACAGTTTATACAGCAGGTTATTCCTGAGCACTGGTGGTCATCGGTGTGTTGTTCACTGGTACACTTTGCGCAGATGGGCTTGCGCTTACACCTGTCTTTGTGATGACCGAATCTGAAGCACTGAAAGCTTCTCAGTGGATTTGGAATGTATGCATCCACTTTGATGGAGGCGCCAATGGAGGAACACTCTATTGCAGGGGGCTGCGCCTAGCCTGCGAGTGTTGGAGCTACCTCCGGAGTATACTCCTACTAGCAAGTCACAGAAGTTTTGATGCAGCTAGTTGGGGAGAGAACACAACTGATCCCACTAATGCGGGTCTTGTAGCAAGATTGATCTCATTAAGCAGAGGCCCTAGTGATAAATTATGATACTTGAAAGTGAAACGATTTGAATGCATGACTTTGGTGATTACGAGTAATAAATAAATAAATAGTATGATGTTTTAGGGCGCACCACCAGCCGATTGACTGAGCGAGATCTACTCAGCCTCCTGTCTAGGGGAAAGCACAGCTAAAGCGGTGTGTTGCTTTCAGGGACTACCCACAGTCCCTGGTTGCTCAACCGCCAGGATCCCTTTTCCCCCTTTACAGGTCGCAACTCACGGCAAATAAGTTGCCCCTTTTCGTCGCCTTCTACGACAGGCAGTAGGATACCTTGGGTCTATTCTTCCCCGGAACCCACACAGGGTATATTTACAAGACGAATGAATTACTCTAACCAACTAAATAAATAAATAATGAATAATAGCCTGAAAATTTGAGCAACATGACTAACGTTTGTGCTCTCCTAATAAAACTCAGAGCTTTTGTGTACAAAAATGAATATTATTTCCAATATTATTTGCATACAATGTTCGAGATGAGGACCAGTCCCCAATTTCCATGATTGCATTGTCACTTAAGCCACATGCTAATTCGTTAATAATTCGATCAACTCTACCGCTTCATAAGTCTTGATTTTTCTGACTACTTGTGGATCAGAGGGGAAAGTTTGCATTTCAGCATGTATCAATTAATTGATTTGTTCAACATTTTTGAGGTGTGTCTGTATGAATGTATGTATGTCCGAATGAAGCCATTATCTGCATATTCACTTAAGGTTGTGACGCAACAAACAGCAAGTGAACAGTGACAGCTCTATCAAAACAAAATAAAACGCAACCCCAATTATGAGGGGGCGCATCCATATTCACATCTAAATGTAGTTTTTATATTAATCGTGTGCAACATGTGACCCTTTTTTTTTTCTCCCCAGGCCACACACAATGAAGAGAAAAAGGAGGGGGCGACCTCCAAAGTCTGCAGAAGGACCTTCAACGTTTATGTTTGAAATGGCACTCTCTCATGCTCTTCTCTTGCAATGCTCAGCTTTGCAGGTTGAGCAGTCACTTGACACTCAAGTTTCAGCTTTCTCAGGTATTTCACAACTTCTGCCAGCATTTGCCAATGATTTGAAGAGAAGTCATGTAGCATGGTATTTATGGATCAAATTTTTTCTAGGCTCACCCGTGAAGTTATCAGTGAAACGAGACTCCGAAGATCGAGTGAGCTTCATTTTTTCTGGTGAGTAATTGGTATGATTCATGTCACCATGGTCTATTTACTTGATTGCAGATGCAGCGAAGGAGGACCTATTTAATTTGGCTGATGATCAGTGGACTTGTTCCATCAATGACATTGTTTACGAAGGTTCCACCAAATCAAGTGATGACTATGTCCCAGATCTGGAGGAGTTGGACATTCTGCAGGAAGACCTTAATTTATTGATAGGAAAGGAGGAGGAGGGAGCCTTGGTGGAAGAAAAGGATGCTGAGGAGGAGATGGTGGTGGAAGAGGAGGAAGTGGTGGAGGAGGAGAAGGAGGATGAGGAGGAGGGACAATTGTTACCTTGTGAAGGACGTTATCACACATCTCAGGAAGTTAAAGAGATTCTACGGGATCAATTGACTCAACATGCATGCAAGGTGTGTCAGCGCACGTTCTCCAGCGCTCAGTCTCTTCATCGACATGTTGCTATCATGCACAAAATGTCACCTAAAGAGTATGAAGATCTAGGAGAAGCAATTGTATTGCCCAAGCCAGTGAGACAAGTGCGTCGTGCCAAGAGGAAACTGACCAAGGATGAAGTCGAGGGTGAGACAGCAGAGACTGTAAAGGCTAAGGATCGGATTGTCTGCCGTCTCTGCTTGCAGAATTTCAGCTCATTGTCCACGTGCCGTACGCATGTTATACACAAACACAAAGGAGACAAGAGAATGGATGCGTTCATGAAAGAAATCGAAGCCAACAGATTGAAGGCGTGCAAGAGAGTGAGCAGCATCTCTCTCCATTGCATTGTGTGTAATGAAGAGTGTGCAGGTTTACGCATCTTCAGCCATCTCAAAACATGGCACCCTGATCTGTTGAATCTGGATGAAGTCCTGAAGGATGCCAAGCAACAGTATTATCGGCAGAAAAACAACTCTGTGAGGGGCAAGAAAGACGCATTGGCGAAATGTCCACACTGCTCGAAGGAAATGAAAGCCACTTCGATTTATTGTCACGTGAAATTCCGCTGCAAGCATAACTCCGAGCGCAGAAAGCTCTATGAATGTTCCATGTGTGGGTTTGGCAGTGTGTTTGAAGATGTGTATTTGGAGCATAAAAAGACTCACGGCCCAGGCCAGAAGAACTACACGTGTGCTGAATGCGGCAAGTCATTCCGCTCAAAATCTGGTCTCCACATGCATCAGCGCAAGCAGCATGGATTTGTGAGTGAATTATTGTCGAGTCGTTTTCGTACTGGAGTTTTTCTTCCTTCAGGTGATGAAGGTTCCCTTGAAACACTACCACTGTGAGCTGTGCCAGAAGACTTACACTGAGCGATCACGTTATGATAAGCACATGAAGAATAAGCATTCAGGTTCGGTTTACGTCATTGTATATCTCATGCATGATTGTCTTTCTACACAGGGGAAGAAATGTGTACGTCGTGTTTGCATGTCAAAAAGGAAGGACACGTGTGTGATGAGGAGGCATTCTGGGTGCAGGACCATGTCGTTGGAGCGAATGAAGCCACTGCTTCGTTGGAAGTTGAACAACAGCAGCAGCAACAGCAGCAGGATGGTGTCGTCTACGTCATTGACAGTCAGTTAATGCACAATGAGCAGCTCCCAGAGGAACTGGTTCAGACCATGAGGATGTCATCGGAGTCAAGCGTGCACCTGCCTCAGGATAACCAGGAGGTGGATGGCTTGTATGGCTCAAACTTCATTGTGGATGAAGCTACGCTGAACACCTTCATGGAAGACAAGAGCAAGTGGGCCGTGTTTGAAACTACGGTCGTAATGGATGCAGATAAAACTGTTGTTAGCCAGCATGATGTGGAATAATATTGTTAGCTTGTGTGTTGGTTACAAACTTATGCTAATGAATTCGGCTGAACTGGTATGGAATTGGATTATTCATTGATGTGTAAGACTATTTTCAATTTATTTTTAGATAATTTGGCTGTTGGAAACTTTGTGATACCTTGACTGCCATAGTAATTAATTAATGCTGACTGCTGTGATGAATCCTGAGTTTTCTGTCCTTTTCAAAGCACATTCTTTCCTATTCGCCATCTGGATGATGGCTGATCGATTTCTATGAGACAAGTCCTATGAACCATAAAACATCGCAAATAGATATCGAGACAAAAAGTGAGGCTCCATGACAAAACCCTGGATATGTCGCAAAAAAAAAAAAAAGAATTCTGAGTTAGTTATGTAATAAGAGAAATTGAACAGCCGAATATTTTGGTGGTTTTTTAAAAGAAATATCTTGACCAGTCGCTGAGATAATTATGACCATTTGAACCCAAAAATGCATATTCTGAAAAAATCAATCTATAACAACGTTGCTATGAGTTACGTGGGCAACTGACCCTGGATAGTGGTCTTCACGATTTGTTGGATAAATCTAGTCCAAGTTAATATTTTTAGAAAGTAGAGAGAACAACCTTCACAATGTGATCAAGGTCATTTATATGTGCGACGGTTGCGGACAAACGAAAATCAGGATTAATTGGTCATTTCTCTCAAATATTATTAGGGATGCTTCAATTGACAAACTATTTCTTGTATTTACATTGTGATCGGAGTATTAATGCATTAGCCATTTACCTTAATGGAGAAAAATGAATTGTGCATCGAATGAGCCGAGAATCTCAAAAACATTTAACAGCTAACAAAATCGCCTCAATAGGCCTTAGTGCTGTTGTGCGCTGTGCGACATATCCGAGGGTTTTGCCAAGTGCAAAACTTGTCTCGCAAATGCGTAGCGTTGTTTGTAGACAAGGATGGTTCGCAAATGTTCTTTGATACGCAAATCCCAAAGAAGCAAACAGAAAATAAATACTAAAATACGATTACGTTCATGATCAAATGAAATTACTAGCATTTTCACATGTACTTTGTTTATAAAACTCAGTAGACTGAGTTTGTAGTTTGTTAACATGACAATAAGCCTGGAGTTAAACCGCGCGAATGGAGGTCATCTGCTGGATAATGGTAAGCGGAATGCGATGTCGACGCACTAGTTTCGTTTTCAGCCTTATAAGCGCATTCTGAGCATATAGCGTATTAATTTTATGAACGCATTTCCAGAAATTCTCATAACTCGACTGCTCATAATTAGTTCTTATAGCTATGAGAGTTTTTCTTGTTAAAACGGACCCAGTTTTTTCTGCTCTCTACAGGAGACTGAAATTAACACGTATGTGTCGATTACGAAGCCGCCACAATCCGCCACTGGAACCGTTTTAACTACGATTGATGAATATATGGGAATTTTTGTAGATTTTTTATTGTGTTGAGTTTCTTTTGTTGTTCCGTATATACTATATCCCCCAGACAATAGTCATATCGATTTCATTATGTGAATGAGTAATCCACTAATCTGTATCCATGCCTCAATTATTGCCACCTTGATTTTTGCGATGCCGCGTCTAACAGAGGCACAGCGATGGCAGGCAATTGGGATGCTGCGAGCGGGAATGGACCGCTACCAGGTCTCACTTTATTTTGGAGTCCACCCCTCATATCCATTCCTGTATCTTTTTTTTTTCTTATAGAATTTCTCCAGTGGCCTTCACGGGGCCATCATTTGTGAACCATCGAAGGTTGTTTCTCATTCATTTGGTTATTCCTTGGTACTGATGATATAGACAAGCGAGAAGAGGCAATTCAGGAGATCACTCGCAGGGCCCTCTGCCGAGATGGATGTCAAGACCTGCGTCACAGCCGCTCGGAAATGAATCCATCAGCTTCCTCGTCCACGTTGCCGACATTGACCAAAATGAAATACCCCGGTAATTATACTAAATGTATCATATATAATTAAATGAATATATACTAACTTGAGCAAATACATGCAATGCATTTTTTTTTTTACACTATAATAAAGATGCCCAACGATAAAATGCGCCCAATACATGCATCACTCAGTACATACATATTATGTACATTGTACTTGAATGATAAACGCGTTTATTGCTTGAAAATATCGAACCATCCAAAATTGCATAAAATAGACTTGTGCACCACTTTAGCAATAACATAGATGTTAGGCGAGATAATCGATAAATGCCATTTCCAGAATCTGATCACATCACATGTGTGTTTATGCTTTCAAAGAACGAAAGCGATCGAGAGATTTCTGAACAACACCGGCTGACTGTCATGCATGGATGACATGAACGCCTCTCGCGGAGGACAGACGGCGTTATGTGTCCACCGCTGGGAACTGTCGTAGAGAGGGCATGAGTGAGCGACGACGAGAGGGAGCACGACGAGCTGGTGGAGGTGACGGGGAGGCGTCTGGGGAAGCGCGCGTCACCTCCCCATTCTTCAGTAACGGAGGGGCTGCATCTGTGAGCATTGAATTGTAGCATGTTTGGTACATACAGCATGATCAGACTCACCATTGCTGACACGTAGGTAGGTCATGTCTGCGTAGAAGCCTCCGTTACACGAAGAAGCATTGGGCGGGGTAGGGGGGCGTGTGTTCTCAGCGACCTCGTCCGTGAAGATGACGCTGATTCCCCCTCCCGTGCATATGACCATCCGCGCTAGCGTTTGCTGTTTGCAAGGGAAATATTATACACGACGGGATTAAACACATTATTGACTCACAATCTCCGGTCTTGATGCCGCTGTCATCGCTGCTATTCATGCTGCCATTGCTTCCCATGTGAGCACCCGCAGGAGACGGAGCCAATCCAGCCTCCTCCAGGGCTCCCGGCATAGCGAGTTGGGTCTTGAGCTGATCCGCCGCCCCCACAAGAATTTTCTTCTGCTTTGGTGGCAACTTCAGTCTCGCTTGAGCATGAGAGTAATAGAGAGCGAAGTTGTTGACGATGACAGGCACGGGCAAGGCAAGCACCAGTACACCAGCAACCGCACACAAACCACCCACCAGGTACCCGGTCCCGGTACGAGGGTACATGTCTCCGTATCCAAGGGTCGTCATGGTAACGACAGCCCACCAGAATCCGACAGGAATGTTTTTAAAATCATTTTTCTCGCCTTCTTCGATGCTTTCGGCGTAATAAATGCACGACGCAAATATAAGCACAGTGATGAGTAGAAATAGGATGAGTAGGATGAGTTCGCGTGCGCTCGCTTTGATGGAGTGAGCAAGAATCTTCAATCCGTTAAAATGCCGAGTCAGTTTAAAGATGCGGAAAATACGTGTGAGACTGAAAGACTTGAGCACTTCAATCGCTACTGTGAACTCAAGCTGAGGAAACACTCCGATCATGAACTGCTCCAAGTAGAACGGAATTATGGCGAACACGTCCACCCAGTTTAACATGCCCCTGAAGAAGATCCGCTTGTCTGGAGCAAAAGTTATACGCAGGATGAGCTCAAGGGTGAAGTATATAGTACACACAACGTCCAAGACCTGGAGGGATATGTGTGGCGTTGAGTACTTGCTCTTCTCCATACGGGTCCAACTGCCGTTCATCGGAACAGAGTCATTGCGAGGTACTCTGAAATCTAAATGCGTTTCCATGCAGAAAATCAGGATGGACAGGAGGATGAAGAGCACAGAGATGATGGCTCCACCCTGCGGGAGAAGAAAACTGAATAAGTACTTATGGGGTGTGTTCACTTAGCTATGCTGCAGATACCGTCATTCAGTCATGGGATATATTATGCATAGGGGATGTATATCATTTGAAAATGAACCACTTGAAAGATCTTAATAGATTCAGAAAAGCGAGGAAGGAAAAATGTATAATGCACTTTGAAAACACTAATATGGTTACATCCATCATCATTATGTGCATGTAGTTGTTTTAAAAAGTTCAAAGCCACCATATATCACATTAATAGGGAAAAACACAACGCATTCTATATAACAGCAAACCAATGATTTATCAATGTAATGTAATCATTTTGATGCTCAGCGCATCATGTGAGTTTTATCATCACCCCCCATGTCAACCTCCGATTGCACTGAGCACTTTTGACAATGTTTATGCATGCCTATAGATCCGCAAGGTCTGGCATCAGTATTAATTGCCGCGGCCTTTTCAGAAAGCATGCTCATTGATTGATTGATCGATTATTGCCTTCACATCGATCACAAAAGGATTCAAAACCAAACGCATGCATGCAGCTCAGCAGGCGACGCCACGATTGACCTGCTTCTGGAGGTCTGTACAGGTTTGCGCCATTGCACCGCTAATTGTTGGTAAATACTAAATAGCGCTCGATTGATTCCAGTGCTTGAACGGATTACAGAGCAAAGAGATTTTAGGTACAATGCAAACTGCAGAGGGAACAGACCCGAAATAAGACGGGCAAATACTTGAAATGTGTAAATGAATAGAAATATTTGAGAGCCCTTATCGGAAAAATCAAAGACCCTGAGACGACACAGAGAAGCCTCGCGCTGTAATCGTCACACATTACATGCCTTTTTCTTTCTTTGTTTATAAAGTTCGTTAATGGAGAGCTATCGATGCCAGGGACTGCTGTTTACTTTGTCAATTGCAAAGAAATGAGATCGATGGTCGCTGCATATATCGACTGCTCAGTACTCACGCACAATGTATGACGCACATGCATTCTGAATTTCTGATTTCCCGATCATTCATTCTGGTCAAACGTCAATGTTAATAGAATTCCATAAATACCGGTAGAATTTATACTTTGATGAAATCGTTCATAAATATATAAACTTCTTTGCTTATTTTGTTTTTAAGAATGCCTTAAGCGAAACTAATTAGGTATGCACCTAATTTCAGTGAGCAATTTGGTCTAATTAGATCCTCATAACATGCGGTTAATCCACCTCACGCTTCTTTACCATGCAGCGTCAAACAATTGATATGGTTTTCCCCTTTCTAATTTCTTGTTAATAGAATTACTAGAGGTCAACGCGCAGACGACTTGAGGTCGATCAAAAGATAGAACTATGACCTACAACCAGTTTGACGTGTTCTCTTTGTGAGTTGTGAGAATGAGGGCCGGAAATTTGTATCTTGCTATCGAAACGCATTCAATTAACGTGCATACTATGTGGCAACCGGATTAAACAGTTTACCATCGTACAGTATCGAAACAGCTGGGGTTAATCTTAGTTCACAGAGGAAGCGCAATACAAATTACAGACAAGTGACTGCAAATGATGCATATCTGTTCCAGCATGACTTTAGCGTACCCTCTTGCCATGATGTTGATTGAGCTTTGAGCGATGGACCATTGGTAAAGAAATAACGCCTTGCTGGGGCTTACCTAAACCATCGCCCCGAATTGAGACGCTGTGAGCGTTATTTATTATCCGTATATGCCCCCAAACGGCGTCACTCTGGTCTCATGCACATTAGCGCATTACCACGCCCCCTGTTGATTATTTCGGTGTCACGCTTAGTGATATAATACAACATGTCTCCAAAATGTGTTCATATACACGCACATATTATGTTTTGATAGTTTCCTGCCAAGTACTATAAACCATCTTCTCTAATCCTCCCAAATTACATTTGCTTATAACAACGAGTCAATAGCCTTTAAGTCCTGAAACTTATTGAGCGCCCTCGTATATATTATACGGATTGGTACTCATACCAATTAATTGAACCATCCGATATGCCCAATCCAGTTCAAAGAGCAATACGTTCTCATGAATATTGCTTCTCATTATATATTAATCAGGCTGAAGGAGCAGGACTTCTGTTGCTACAATAATATAGTATGGACCTCATGACCTTATAATGAAGAAATACCAATATCGTAGGGCATTCGCAATTCGCTGCAACAATTATAACAGTTTCAATAGCAACAGATATGCTTTCAACATAGACATACAATCATCCTATCAGGGGCCATATATGGTGCAGCATGGTGAGGCGGTGAGAGGGGTGCCAATCTTTTAATATCAGTCTCCAAATCTAGATCCCCTACCTCTCAGAATTTCTGATCGAAATATCCATATGCAGAATTGAAGTCTATCATTCCTGAATCCCTACATGGGTGTGGTCATAATTTACTGTATGAAATTTAGTGTAACAATGATTGGACTAATGAGGATATTTAGCAAGGTTTTCAAAGTTATCTGGAGTTGAGTTCTTTATGGCTAGACATCCAGACGGCCCAATTGCATAATCAAGAATTGGTGTTTTCTCACATGAATTGCATAGCCGTAATTTTATCACGTCATTGAGTACAATGATTAATTCAGATGCTACCCTCCATGCATCTTATAATAATGGACATAAATCAACTCTAGTATACTTCCCAGGAAATCCCATGGAGATATTAATCACATCTTTCATTAATAAAACAAGAGGACCAGGTGTCGGGTATAAGTTCTTGTCATTTGGTTCATGATAAATGCATTCAAATCCCCTCGCAATTCAGCTACGGTGAAAATCGACTTGAACTCAATGACCAGAGAGGTGGGAATTTGCGATTCGATCCAGCGTCCCAATCCAATTTCCCAAGCAGACCAGATTACGTGGACTTGCATAGCCAGATTATGTAATACCCCAGGGTCATCATGACCTATTGTGGTATATCTATTTTGTATTTTGTATTTATTTCACCAACAAATTCATTTAGGTCAGAGGGCCGTTCGAAATCCCTACAGAAATATTTTCTAAGCCGCCAACCCAAAAGTCCGTATGATCACGAGTTCATGACATAACTTCGACATTCACCGGGAGCTAGAGCGTGAACTTTCCTCCGCAGTAAAACGCATTCCCTTGCGGACTATTATGAATAACTATATAATGAATAACTAAAGGTCCCACGACTCCAATACTTATACCCTTTTCTTTATTGCATCAGATGTAATAGACAGCACACATCACCCAACTATTTTGTGAACTTCAACGATCTAACAACCACAACTTTGATAAAACCATTACTGAAAACGGTGTCTTAGATCCTATAGTTGCCTAGCATAAATTATATCATTGTGCCCTGTTAGTAAACACTGATTACCCACCTCTAGAAATAATATTTTGTGGGGTACGTAGCAATTTAGCCATCGTGATGGAAACAACGCCGCTAAATCTATATTCTGACTTTATTGTGTGTGCAATTTCGTTCTAATGACCTCTGCGAAAAGGCAACATAATGGAAAATACTATAGGTATATGATCGCGTCGATTAATTCCTTCTATATCAATGGCGTACTTTATATTATGGTTTAGTTACCCGTGTAATCCGAGCGTCATTTATAGTTTAAGCTGCTTCGACCTCTTTCCACCGAGTTTCTGGAGAACTGATACGCAGGGGTCGATATTATATAAACTTAATTAATCTACGCACAACGAACGAAGAACCCAGTTGGTAATCTCGTTAGCTGTACTGGGTGACTTGTATCAATTTCACCATCATAAATATACCCCAATGATACACAATTGCAATAATTAGCTTTCGAGCGTTTTGTTGCATCAGCATAATTCAAGTTACATAACGAGCATTGTCGCTCAACCGAAGGGACCAATACTATGCCGTTTCGTCTGAATCAGCTGCAGTGACTGATGCCCAGTCCAAGTGCAAATGAGTGAATTTGAAATTAAATTGAAAATCTTCTACCACAATTGAGAAGTGGGTTATCTAGCAATGAAACGACTCTTAACTATGTTGTATTATATTATGTACTATTACTTTAAGTACTAGGTCTGCTTTTCAGCCCAATTTGATTGAAAGGGTAGGGGGTTCGAATCACCTCATCTACCGCTGAATTCATTCCAGGTTCGTACGTCTAGATCGGGACATGCAGGTTCGCATATTTTGAAGTGAGTTTTGTTGTGGGGCAATGAAGTCACCCTTTTATTAGTTATTGCCATTGGGTCTGGGAAACCAAAGCAAAAGTAAACATCCCTGGGTTCCCTTCCTAGTCAATTACAAACTACTCTCAGCCAATCTTTTGTAAATTGCTTCAGCTATGTTATTGTATCTTTACAGAGCTCAAAGATTGACGAACACAATCTGGCTCTGCATGTGTTTAGACGCCGCAGCGTTCCTTGTCAATCAGACACACGTTCACGCACTCACCTTGGCACCCCGTGAAGAGTTCGGATCTTCTAAGAGTGTCCATATTTTTGGTTGCATCCTCTGCCAGCACGACCTCTCACGAATAGCGTCCTCTTGAATGCCAAACCGTTGAGCGATATATGAAGAATCCTCATCGTCACTAACATCCTGCCCCTCTTTACCCTCGAGTTCTTTGAGGGTTTCTTGAGCGTCTCTATGCGTGCGATAATTCCCCCAGCAACAAGGCTCAATCTGGCGCTCATCAATGCCCCAAAAAGCCAACTCCTCCTCAAATAAAGGCCCACACACATCCATAGGAACATGTAAGCGACCCGTTCTGTAGTAGTTCAAAATCATGTTAAAGATTCCGGGATGTCTATCAAAGAAGAATTCGCCAGTTTCCGGATCGCAATCGGCGTTCTGTTTGGTGGTTGTTGTCAACCAGGATAACCTTGTGTCCGGGAGATTCTTCAGAGTTGATTTGTAGGTTTCATACCGTATTCCTCCCACATTAATGATCACTCTGTTGTCGTTTTTGCTGTTGGAGTTTGTGTTGTTGGAGTTGAAGTTGGGTGTAAGGGACGCTTTAGGCATGAGTGACCGCGAGCGTCCTGGAACGGCAGCCGATGATGAAGACATTACTTAGAGAGCAGCATTCTATACGCTTTCTTCTTTAGTTATGCGAGAAGCGCTTATGGTCCAGCGCTACCTCTAGAACCGATGGCTGCCCACCTGTCCATGGTGGCTTCCATCCCAGTTGTTCCACGCATTCAACACAAACAATAAACAATTATATCCTCCACCTGGTTTAAAGAATACCTTCTTCTCTGCTACAACATTCACAAACTGCAGCCTTGGACTCCTCACGGACGAGCACGTTACGGGCGGTATTCCAACGCTAACTTGCGTCTATTTCATAAGCCCCCTTTGCTTATCCGCAAAAGTTGTGCCAATGATCCGTCGGCTGCGTTGGAGCGTGGGCTTTCGCGGCAGAGATTCACAGGCGGTGGCAAACAGTGCGCCGTTGCCATGTGAACCATCACGTGACCGTAGTTTTGTCACTTGAGTGATAACGGATTGATCTGAGGCGCCCCCTCTCGCAGAGTGCGATCTTCTTCCCCTCAGTGGGTTCAGTTAGCGCCAGACGGAGCTATCACACCATTAACAAATCCCTGCACAACAAAGCGATTGCTCCACCAATGGCAAATTATTGCACAGAAAAAAAGGTAATGCACAGAAACACGAATTTAAAACGCAAAATACATGCACGGGCGATGCTCGGTTTCTGTCAACTTTCTGATTGTCGAACAACAGCGCAAACAAATCCCCTGAAGCCCAATTGATGATTGATCGAAGGAGCTGGCGGTCGAATACCAGATTACACCGATTGTTACGTCACAACAAGAAGTGAGTATTCTTAACAAGAGAGAAATGAGCTAACGATCAATTTCTAAGCTCTCTGTTTGCCTGGTCTCCGGTCGCAGATTTAACCGTATTCATTTGATTGAATTTGTTGTATATTTTAGTACGCGATTAATGGAATTGTGTCAGTGACATTCCTCTATATTTTATCTTTGTTCAACGAATACCTTATTTTTATCAATACTGTGCTGTGTATTAAGGCAAGCATCCTTATCTCAGCTGGTACCACACACTATATAGTTGACCTAATGTGTGATGCATGCACTCCAACTATGATGGTTACTTTAATTACTTGTGTTACTTTTAACAAAATTAAGTGTTATGCACTAATAATTATTTGATAAGTAAACTTGACAGATAACGAATATAACTGTAATTAAACCATGCACTGGACAGGTCGCAGCAAAGTATTAATTGAAATGTCAGACCGACACTCGCTCTGAATTTGCTGATGCAATAATGTGCATTACCCCCCCCCCCGCCACCCCCTCCCTTCGATTCCGACACGAAGCACTTTCTTTGATTCCATGAACATTTGATTCCAAATCTGTGCTTGTAATGCCGCCGCCCAAGGACCTCGAGACAGCTTTCGACAAGGTAGACTACATTTTGTCTGCAAAAGTATAAAGTCTTTCTGATGCGGATGCTGATATGGAATTCCTAGAACGTCCGCAGTTTGTTACTGTGGATCAAGCGCCTCAATAGGTCTTAATGATCGGTTGATATAACAGCAGCATATGGCAGCACCCCTTTATATAGGCATTTAATTTGCATTGCCAATGCATAGCGAACATTCCAATTCATACTCTCTAGTCTGTTGACAAATTGCTTCGGTCATCAGAAGATTCTTGCACGTAATGCTTGATAATTTATTGATTGTTGGCATTCAAAACTTACTGAGCATGAATGTCAGTGAGTGCAACAATGATGACGTCACAATCCCCGTATTATGAGATATTGCATGGGCGTGGCGTTCCGAGAAGGTGAATGACCAGTTTTCGTGTTATATCGCCCGAGTTCAGGCATATGCTCACGAGGTACAAATCGCCCATGTTACAAAGGCTTTATCCTTCTTTAATAAATGCTTCATAGGGTGATGGTTCCAAAATGATACCAACAGATCTCTGTAGTATCGTACAACAAATATTATCAGCTTTCACATTGCATTTCACATTTTATTATCATGCTCACATTTAATTTTGAGTCGCGAAGTGTGCTGCTTTTATTATTGTTAACTTGACAAGAACTATTTGTTTCTTGGGAGATATGGTACTTGAATCTTTTTGCAAACCTCTTAGTCCATCTCGCTGATAAACATTATGTCATATTACATCGGCCGTGCTGATATACAGGCTGATATCAGTACAGTTGCCTCTATGCAACACAAGCGTGTCATCCGATCAAGTGGTATATATTATGATATACATATGTATATGTATTTACCGACCACCATATATACACACAATGGCCATTTGTTTATGGTGCAGGGTGGTTCACCTGTACATTGTGCCGTTCGACACAGATTATCATGGATGGAACAGGCTTCGCCGCCAGGTGGCGCAAAGTGCTCGTTGTTCCCAGGTAAATTCTATGTCCTTATTAATGGGTCTCCTTGCAAATGCGCAGCGACCTCTTCTCCACGGCAGAATGACGCAAATGCGCGCGTGTCTGCCTTTGATAAGATAACAGGGAAGGTGAAGTGGCGAATGCCGTGCATTCTCTCTCACCTGTTCATTTCGAGTATTTGTACGAATACCGATTAATTTGCCTGTTGATATACGTGTCCGTACATCCTGATTATGCAGTTATGATTTACAGCCTAATTATAAATACTTTATAATTAATTATATGCATAAATTATATATTTGCCCCCAAATGAAACTCGATTGCTGGTTTGAGAATTATAGGCACACTATGCAAGCGCTATATACATATCAATTAAACGCTAGAGCTCATATATTACTGAGTGAACAGATAAACAGAATACTCCTCGAAATCATGAGTATTGACCATTGTAATAGTTTTTCATAACGAGGTCAGAAAAAAAAAGACTTGTTCAGCGTCGCATATACGTTGTCATCAGATGTTTATGCCATACAAGGTATCGATGCGTTTCTCCTTCACGCTCAAGAACTCAAAGTATGAATGCCAGGTCGGGTCTAAATTCTGTGGTGCGCTTGTCTATGCGCCGATGATGCGATTTTGGAGGGGGTTGCATGATATTCTAGATGTTAAGTTTTTGCTCACCGCGTTCAAAACCAGGTTTATTGTATTTAATGAAGATTCAAGGATCGACGATCCACGAGTTAGTTTTATGGTAGACATAATCGAACCGGCTGAATCATCTCAGTGTTCGATTAGGCAATGTTTCTCAAACAGATATAATAGCTTCACCGTACCGTGAAATGGTTACAAAAACATGATTATACAATGTAGTACTCATTTTAAATACCTCCAGACTCACTTTATTTTCTCTTTAAATCATATTGTGTATCACTCTTTAGTAACCATTTAATTTATCTTAGCGATTCAACCATTTCCCGATTAGAGGTGACCTGGGGGAAATGTATTTTTTTAGGCTTACTGAACCCTTGCCATTGTCATTTTCTGTATCAGTTTTGTCAATATATTACTGTACATATTCTTGCATCTATGTCGCAATGAATTCTTCAAACCTGTTACCAGACTGTGTTCATCGTTGGCTTTTAATGGCAGTGGATCACCAATATCTAATAGTCTTAGCCCCATATAGCGGTTGTGGTGTAACAGTGCGCAGGCGTATTGACATGAATTTGACAATTCTGATTGGAAGACTGTCCAATCATGAGTCGATGAAGTGTGTCCGAAGTTGATTGTTGAGTAATTAAGCCTCACAGAGGATCCAAACTTCAATGGGAGATGGGCATTGTCATTATCATCATCCATGTGCATTTTTGTGCATTTTGCACGTTCGTCAGAAATTATCATATACATGTGTAATCTGGTTATTTTGCTCACCTTAAGGTTTGTGGTAAAAAGCACAGAGTGTATTTACGAATAACATTATTTTGTAGTTGATAGTGAATCAGACAAAACACAGAGCTGCGTGAGACATCAAAGTGGTGAGTAAATGCCCGCACATGCAGCTCTGAGTGTGGCTTATTTGAGAGAACAAAAGCAGGGTATATCACTTTATGGCAGTGACTGGCTAAGTGTCGAATCGACCAACACAATCGCCACTTGAGCAAGGCGTTTCAATGTGATTTCTTCATATAAAGAGCTACATAAATAGTACATTATATTCACGAGTAGTTTAGCTATGATTTAGATAAACGTAATTTCAATGACATTAGATTCAACTGGTCGTATTCAGCAAATACTGTGAATTCATTTTCACTCGCCTCGCCTTGTGCGCTATATTGAGAATTCCGAGAGACATCATGTGAATTCGAGTGAAACGGATGTACCAAAATAGGTGTGATTTTGCATCGGTGTGTGCCGGTGCTTCTATTCAGTAGCGCCGAGAACCAGTGAAACCTGTTCGAGACCCCGGGTCGGATTTACACCTTGGGGGCCCCACTGTACTCGGTGGCCAGGGGGGCCCTGCAGTTTATACCCCACAGTATCTTGTATTGCGTCATCAAATCACAAGTTGTCCTAACCCAATATATATCCACTCTTGATAAGTTTGGTCCTAGTTTTGAAGGAAGTGTACAAGACAAGCCGGTAGCACACAAAAGCATCTTTATTGATATGGCGAAAGAAGATGAACACTTTAATGACACGAGTGAAATGGTGAGGGCTCTCTCAACGGACACCATCTTCGTAAATGAAACGAAAGGTCGAAATTTTAAGCTACTTTAAAACGCTGCTTCCTGCGTTTGGCTTGGGTAAACTTGGTAACGAGGGTGTCCGTTGAGAGATCCCTCGCCATTTCGCTCTCGACATTCAACAAGCAAAGTGCGCTCAGTCGCTCGTTCGCTGTTCTTGTGCGCAGGTAGTTCTTTATCAACGACACCTTGCTGAAGGATCGTTCCCCAGAACATGCAGTTACCATAAGACTGAGATAATCCTCAGCGCTATTTTGAAGGGAGGGAATGTGTCCTCAAGGCCTTCTTCGTGGATCAGTTGCGCCATTGAAGACGGCGTTTGGCACTCACGCTGCCGACAGCGCGCCACAAAGTGCGCGGCCTCATCTGCCAAACCTGGTCCCAAATCATCTGGGAAGGTGTCCACCAGGGTCTGGGCTGCTTCTCTAAGCTGGCAATCATCCAACTGAGTCATATGGATCAAAAGCTTGAATATCATGTACACTTCGAATACGCTTTTCTGCGATCGAGATGTCAAAGCATTGCTCAACTGATCTAATATGAAGAGGAATGCCTCGCACAGAAACTTTTTTTCTCGGAGAATGCTCCACTTCAGGTGCCTCTGAGCAGTCGTACTTTTTGTTGCGCTTCCGACTGTCTCCACTCTGTACTGAACATCTTCACACAATACGTCAGCTGAACTCTCCCGTTGCCCAAACTGATCGCGAAGAGAACATACAAAACTATATACCGATTTTTTTAATATATGTATTGTTTGGTTTAGCCTGCGCTTTCACAAAAAAAAAAAAAAAAACAATAAAAAACCCCTGTTTGTAATCAAAAGTTAGCTCCCTCATGCAGGGAAAGATAAAGATTTGCAAGCAGATCGTACCACCGATGACGTGCTCGCCAAAAGTGAAACAGCTCATCCGCGATGTTTGGAGCGCCTTTTACACACTTTTCACCGCAATATTTCTTTCTTCACACGGAATATTTATATGTATTGTTGTGTAGATCTTCATTATGCTTAGCATGTATCCTGGTAACGCTAGCCTTTTGAGGAATGCCTGTCGGCTGTGAAACGCGATGAGTCCAGGATACCTGGACACACAACTTGAACTTGACCTGTTGTACAACTCTGCAAGCTCCCAGGATTGATATATGAAGTCCTCAACAACAACAACAACAATAATAATAATAATAATAATAATAATAATAATAATAATAATAATAATAATAATAATAATAATAATAATAATAATAATAATAATAATAATAATAATAATAATAATAATAATAATAATAATAATAATATTATTATTATTTCGTACAAAAACATGTACAGGAAAAATGAACGGATAAAAAAAAACCAAAAACGATAAAGTGAGTGATTGGGGTTTTACGGCTCCACCCAACCCGTTCGGGTGATACGGGCGATAAAGGTAAAGGTAAAAACGATAAAGGTAAAGGTAAGTGCAACAACTACACTAAGCTGTTATAAATACCGCTAAATGGCTATGGTAATGACCCATGCTAAATGAGATGAATTAATTATGGAATGTATAAATTACAGAAAGAAAAATATTAGAACAAACTGGTATGAGTGTGAAATACGTAAGACGTATTACTGTCATACTGGCCCATGATATTATATGAGAATGATATTATTAATTATATAATTTATGGATATCAGAAATGGAAAAGACAGTGAAGGACGTATGACGTATTACTATCATAAGTCGGTAGGCCTTCTGTTCTGGCACCCGTATCACCGAATGGGTCGGGTAAACAAACTTTAGTCGGTCGGACCCGTAAAACCCCATCATGCCTCATGCCTCGATGGAGCAACCCAGTAAAGCGTAATTGGCTACGGGTGCGTTATGAAAATCACTTTGAGTCTGTTGAAAGCGTTGGTTTCACTCTGAGCTGTTTGCATAGACACAAGACCGAGTAACATTGAACAGTCTTGGCAGAACATGGTGCAAGAAGCATGGACTCTATGTTCATCAAGAAGCATAACGCACTCCGACCGTGCTAGACAGAAAGACTGAATCATGATCATAAGTACTGCGCTGAGCTTCCTTTCTGTTATCGTAAATCGAGGCCAAAGTGTCACCTAAAAATATAGAACATGATAACGATCAAGGCTTGCCAGGAAACGGGGATATTTTTTACCTGGGATAATTAGAAGGGTGGGAGTGAACTTGAATGAACCCTAAAGTCTTGCTCAGTACATATTGTTAGCACAGGTGCCTAGGTTTAATCATACTAGGTTCTCCTCTGCGTGGCGATTAAGCTGACCTCAATCGTGTGACACCGGAGCTACCAGGTCGCGGATCACACCGTGCCTGTCTTTGATTTCGATTATTCTGCGTTTTGCACATAATTACAACTCCATCAACAGGGGGAATTAGATGGGAATCTGATTTGTGAAATGGCCGCAGGAGCCGTTGAATGATTGGTGTGAGATATATGTGGGCGACATTTGTATCTCCGGGCTGCATACACGCGGTTGTCGACTTCAATAACGGTTGTTTGTTGTCATTGTTGTCAGTTCTAATTGTAATTATAGCTCATTCGATGACGTTGTTTCAGGAGCACCACAAGGCATCACTCCGTCTTTGCTAAACACGTTCTCTATTCATTGGTTGCCATGCTTACTATATATGTCTGCCCCGTTTCATATTGACAAATAATAACTATAAAAGATGTTTTGATGATGAATGAAACTCAATGCGATATCACATTCATTGAAAAATTGAAGTTGGATTATGTTCGACGTAATATTAAGAATTTCGAGTCTTTCATAATATAGCCCGTAATAACGATATAACTCAAGTTGAGGTCTAACTAAATTACTCCTAATTATGTGCTAGAGAGTTGCTTCAGAGCTGCGCTAAATCCCGTTTTCACAACTCAGCATTTCGTATGGCTTCACCGATACGAGAACAAGATGCTAATTATCAAAATATCACTTTCAGTAATTGGTTTCAATAATTATACAGACAACTAATATTAATATATGTAATAATTATACACATAATCGAGGTTTGAAATTTACAATTTCGGATCATCAATATAATTTGATCTTTAGTCATTAATTATTCTTGGTTATATTCTATGAATAGTAATGATTACAATAAAAATTTGTTATTTGTATATGGCGTAAAAACGAGTTTGAACTGTTCCTAATGCTAAATATCGAAGAGAGCTCATCAAACATTACACATACTGTAGATAAATAATTTATTATGTGTGCATTTTCCTAATTAATACATGCACTCGGAAAAAGAATGGCTCTGAGTTATGTTTTGCTTTGGGCTGCTGAGACAAGTATCGCAATCATCATAATTTTTATAATATTTCGTTTTAAATTTCACTTCAAACGTGCGTAATTCGGGGAATATTATTCGCACAAAGGAGTACCCTCGGTATAAAGAGATATCAAATTCCTGCATATTCTTTTAGTTTGCTGGAAAAGCCATTTCGACTGATTTCGCATATTGCGATCACCTCCGACACTGACATGGTTCACTCCCACTACCCCCATTCCATTCAGCTTTTCATATAATGTACATTGTGCAACCAATGCGATTTATAAGTATGTGCACTTGTACAGCTACCACGTCTTTGAGTGTAATAAGTTAGAGCAATCATGCCCGATGCTTTGCTCGAATTCGATGTTTGAACCCAACAATTTTTGTATTCTGCTAATTGTGCTTTCAACTTGTTCATCAAAATGTCCCATATACTATCATTCATACATCCTTTAAGGTAACAGAGGCTCTGTTTGGGAAGAATCATGGTTTAAAAATTGGTTTTTATATCCTTCGACTCAGTTTGGATCGCCAAGTGAGTGAGAAATGCGGCAATAAAAGCGAAATGAACATTAAATAACACATTGTAAGGATTTATCGGATATCCTACGCTGTAATGAAGGAACAATGCGTAATACCAACAAAAGCAATTACCCATATGGCACTATATATGGCCTTCAGCCACTGATAGCGCCCCTGCGCTGACTAGCTAACCGATAAATGAGGAAAACCCTCGGATCTTTTTGATTGACTTGAAGTTGATGAATGCTTACCAAACCACTCTCGATAATGACTTAAGCTTGTGCCAATCCACGTTGGGCGGCGAGAGAGCAAGAAAGAAGAGAGAAGATAAGGGAATCCGCGCTGACACCGACCAGACCTCTTTCTCTCTCTCCCTTGGCCACTCGCTCCCGGTAACTGCAACATTAAGAAACTAAAAGTGTTGAAACGTGGAGTCATGGAGTCCTCCTCCTTCAAAAGTCGCTGTGTGTCTCCGCCGACGTGCGACCAGAAAGGAAGGAGTAATGTAGAACACTCACAAGAAGAAAGTTAAATTATTGTCCACCAAGAACGTTAAATTATTGTCCACCAACCAAGAACAATATTTATAATATGATCTTTGTTTTCACGATAGCCTGATCTGGTCTGCAGTTTAGAAGGCCTTTATGCCAAAGTAGTTTGCATCTACGTAGTTCCCGAATAACGATTTAGATCACAACTATCTCTTAGTTGCGATCTAGCTAGTTCGATGTTTATGCATATATTACGGCCTCTGATCTTTAGCCCGTATGCTCTTTTCTATATCCAACTCGACTGAGCTGATTATATCTCTACAGATGAAAAGCCTCAGCGACAGTGGATGCATGTAACGAGGTACGACTAGTAAGAATACTGCAGATTCAGAGGAACCTCCAATTCAGTTTTGGTTTCGTTGGGCCATAACCAGGCGATCAGAAACGCGAATCCGGGTGATTAAACCTGCGAAGGTCGCATGTGGGTTCATTCTGATGTCACGCGATAAACAGGAAGCCAATCCTGGGTTCAGAAACCTTTGGAAATTCTTGGAAATGCGTTTACCAAAACTCCCTGCCTGAATTTTGTCTTCATCGGAAGGTAAAATGGCGGTATGCTAATTGCCATTAAGATCCCCCAGCGGAAATGTTCTAAATATAGATGCGTTAAAAATGTTCATCTCCAGCAGCTATCATGAATACTATGACCTTTGGAAATGGGTTGAGATACATGGGCGCAAATAGGGCATAAGGAAGCAGGGAGGAGAAAGGAGGTTGACATTAGGTCATTACTGGTATATGTATGTCCACCTCTGCCTCAGACCAATGCCGAAGGTGCGTGGACATATAAAACGCCTCAAATAGTTAAGCCGCTGTGAGCATAATTACAAATCAACCGTACGGAGGTTGATCAAACAACCATTGTATCGTTATAATATTTCTTTCAATAACTCATAGATAGTGATCATTGGGTCGTGTATATAGTGAGCCTGTTCTGTGATAATGAGGGTCGCATTACAGATAGAGGGACACATTTATATTAAGTATTGAGTATCTGAAACATAATTATTCCTTATAAACATAGCTCTATGTTGAACATAATAATATTATGTACCAATATCTCAGCATTAGCACATACGCCGTTCCATGAACTGTTCCCCGCAGGCATATCGTTAACAAGGGTGTTGAGGTTTGCTCAGTTTCAAGATGATTATTTCAGGGGATCTCTCAATGGACGCATGGAATTAGCCCAATTTGCATTCCGTGCCCATACGACTTGTTCATCGGTGGGTTAGAGCAAGTGTAGCGCCAACATTGGATCACGTACACAGACCAAAATAAGCCAACCCGATTTTGATTTTAAATGATGATCAATATCTATATTTATTATATGGAAGGCGATATCCTTGCTCTTCAAATAATTTTTTATAACGATTCTGTTTTCTAGAGGATGGCGTAGAATAATTCACTTTCTGTTCTCGGTAGCCTCTTTATCGTTGAAACTTGATTTTTTTAAAGAGAGTATACTCTCCTTTGATAGAGTCAAATGTCTAAGTAAACAGCATACCAATCATTTTATGTTGAAATGGAGTAGGCTTCAATTTCAGCTCACGGTCACTTATGGAATTCGGGCTTGGGTCAAGTTGGGTGTTGGGTTGTAAGCCTAAAAAGTCCACAAGGTACCCAGACCTTATTTCCTGATACAAAGGGCAAAATATTAACTAAAAACTATATAAGAATCTTTTAATCAAAGAATCGACTCCTGCGAGTGTCATCATTGAAACGATATAAAATCACCACCGGCCATTTACTGCGAATATGAATCAGCCAGTGTGCTCCATATCCGATATATTATAATATAGGGTTGTTGCAAGCAGGTGCACAATGAACGCTACTTGTAAAGTTCATTGTTGTTCACCTGCGCGTGGTTTGCGATCACAAAAGGCATAAGAGTATGACAAAAAAACGACAGAGAAGCTATTTCAAAGCAGAAATACTATTCCATATTCATGTATTCAGATCCCTACAGACACAAGCAGATTTTTGAGACACTATACAAGCTGTTTCATGAGTTATGCCTTCAATAAACATTGCATTTCTGGACCTGTCCATTGCAGGCCTGGGTATTCATTCCACCTCAACAGGAAACAGATAACACGCTATTCATTTCACTGCACATTTATTCAAAATTGTTGGGGTATATCCGAACTCCATTTGTGACCCGCCACGACGAAATCAGTCTAAAGTCGCACTGAGCGTAAGATATATCTAGGGATAAATTTTTTTTTCGTGTTTCATTGTAGGTATTCCGGTGGATCAACATCTTAACTTCGAAATGCAACAACAATTATGTGGAGTGTTCAACTATAAACTGTTTGACCTTTAGTGAGTGTAGTCACCAAATGCGTTAATTAATGGTCGTTTCAAACCCTTAGTATGGGCACATACCCGAATGCGATTTCTCAATTAAAAGTATCAATGTAAAGAGCGGGATCAAAGCTTTCTATTAGTAGTTTTCATGAGATTCTCTGTTTACAAGTAACGAGTCATAGTTCGGGGTATGCTGTCAACTCTGAAAGACACTCCGTTACCATGGCGACGCACGTGCGGGATGAAAATTCTCAGCAATATTCAATCTTGTCTTCCCGCATTTTGACATCGCGACGGTTGCATGGTTCAAATGTTTATAACTTCTTAACAAGAAGATGTATTTATTTATTTTTTACATCACATTAAAGGTAATTGGCAGCTCTTTATGCATATAGCAAAAGGTCAGAAATTTTATTTTGCGACTTTAGACTGATTTCGTCGTGGCGGGTCACATTTGTTCCAATAGAACCAACTCGTGAGCCCTGTCTGTTAATCATTTCGCCGAACTCGCTTATCACCTAATCGAGGTCACCACAAGCATTGCTGTCTGAGCTGATCTCTGATTAGCTAACATATAAAAATGTCAAAGGTACTCCATTAATGGAGTATCTTTGAAAAGTGTTACAATGCAATAAGAAATAACACAGCACAAATAATACTCGCGAAATCCAGTATGACTGGACAGTAGTTCTGGACTTCATCCACGAGGTGTCGACACCAGCAAATACAAGAATATACAAGAGCTGTCTATCTTAATTGGTATAATTATAAGCCTATAAGGTATATAGGGT
Organism: Capitella teleta; assembly: GCA_000328365.1. Taxonomy (NCBI): domain Eukaryota; kingdom Metazoa; phylum Annelida; class Polychaeta; family Capitellidae; genus Capitella; species Capitella teleta. Next base: position 235,180 of record KB308962.1, on the reverse strand, counting down.
CTTTAGTATACTTGTATCTACATTTGTCTACTGGAAAATTAAAATTTCTCCATAATTATTGATATCCCCGAGATCATCATACGAAATCTCCTTATTTCAAATTAAAAATTCATTGGTCCACGTGGTGAAGCATTTACTCCACTGCAAGGGGGCCTTTATTTAGTGATTTCATGGTTCACCCATATCGTGGCTTTTAAACAACATCCACAAAATTAATGTCTCCAACCGTAAGTGCATTCGACGAATCTTATAATGTCAGCCACAACGCACGAGGGTTGTTTGAAAAGTTCTTGGCCTAACATAGAAAGCGCAATGCTGAAGACGTGACATTTGGAGGCTCGATTGAGTAACTATTCACCAGATCACACATAGCTTTGATATTTTCCTGACATAGATACTTTTTGATTGAGTGCACTTATACCGACACTACTGCATGTCAAAGCCTCATTTTGTGTGCCAAAAGTTTGATTAATGGGCCTCTCCCAACATTTGATCCGTGATTTTAATTTAATACACTGCTTGTTTATTGGCGTTATTGTAATGAAAATTAAATAGAATTCCGACCACCTCAAATTGAGTTAATACGGAAATTGCGCTAGAAAGGTGCATAGGAAAATTACCCGCACATATTGATAATTCGTTAAGAAAGCTAGCAAGCCATGTAAAATAATCATTTCGCATCATATAATATTTTTTTTTATGTAGAAAATAATTATACTTAGTGCATCTATTCGTGCCTTACAATTTTGCCGATCTGCTGATGTAGTTGATTATATATCACTATAAATGTATGTTTCGGGGAATTTGCTCGAGTGACAAAATACTTGCTGTATCCATATTTTTATGCTAGATGTAGATAATTATTATTATCACTCTATTTTAATGATTTGATAGTATTTGTATTTCTAACATAATAATACAAATTCCAAATAAAGAAATAAATGGGGATTTTTGCGAAAAGAAAATATTAAGCCCAAATGGTCTTGTCACGAAAAATTTCCCCGAACGTAAAAATACCACAAAAGGATTGCAGGACAATTTTTTACGGGACTGTTAGACTTACTTTGGATTCAATAATTTCAATAAAACTTAGAAAGTAAGAGAAGTCTACGAATTAGATCAACTTTATAATCATGAATCGTGATGCATCTTCCGTTACTACAAATGAAAATTTTATGGCAAAGCAAAATGGATGCGGAATCAAGGGAAATGTAGAGTTCCGCCTCTGCCGTGTCCGCCTCCATCAAAATCTTTGCTGCACCATTAGCTTAGAAAGAAAAGTAGTCTTCATGGGGTCGTTTGTCACTTTGAGTATTTGTTTTGGATAAGGTTATAATATCAAATGCAATGCATTTATTTATCTGTGCTGCATACAGGCCTAATTATCAGATAATTTCAAGAATGATTCTACAAAACAGCCCAACCCCCTCCCTCTGTACTGATGAAGTAGTTCTCCGACCATGATGTCATTGACACAATGTAGCTCCATCCGCTGCGTCTCTGCAAAGGTTCCTGGCGTCCCACCACGTCTGCCCTTGGTCATTCCATCTTTTCCTCTTCCCTTCCTGCTCCACTTGATGTAGAGTTCAACACACACTTCTGTACAATCTTTGTCATTCGGCTCTCCTGGTGCCCAATTGGTGTAGTCGAGGTCATTACCATCCAGCCACTTGTAAGGAGAATCTGCTCATGGTGAAAATTTTGAAATATTTTGGAATTCTCAGATTGAAATGCAATCTTACCCACTCCATCTTTTCACAGACCGATTCAGATGCTGTAAAGGTCGCTGCTGGCACTATCGGTGATTAAAGTATTTTCTTCGACAGTCAGAACCGAAACTAATCTGGGTTGCAATCTCCTTCAGCCAAATTGGTGCAAGCATTGACATCATTGTGAAAGTTCCTGTTTTCATTGCGTTCAACCATTCTCAACTTTCGCAACCCAATCCAATGCTAGCGATATTTATAATCTGCGTTTTCTATGATAAAGGTCACTTCTTCTTCTTTGTGTATTGTTGCCAGGTGAGAATCGAAGCTTTCCCTTGCCGCACTTTGCAGTATTCCTCAGCTTGATCGAAGGCAAGCTGTTCATTCGACGGCGAAATATAGAAGTAATCGTCTTCGAACGAGTCCCATTTTGAGTTGGGACACAGGTCATCTTGAGAGGGGAAAAATCGACGTTATGCCAACTTTGTTTATCCAAATAATGTAGTCAGGTAACTAAAAAAAAAAAAAAAAAAAAGAATCCATTTTGACAAATATTAACATTTTGGACACCAAATTAAAGCAGTGTTCGCACTGTTTACTCTTACGGACAATTCAAAGTCGATTTCGGGTTTTTTTAATTGGTATGCAAGTTATAATATAGCTGTTCTTCAAATCCACATCGCTGAGAAGTATGCATTTTGCAATATGAAGCTTGTAGGCTGGGACTCTTTTACCGGGAGCACACTTTGGTTCAACTTTCACCTATTTTGTCCTTTATCATTCAAACTTACCTTTGATGGATTCAAATAATTATTCACTGATAATAATGATATGTTTTATGTGTGATTGACAATTTATATGATTCTAGATATGCATTAAGTATGGTGTCATAATTATATTATCAGATCGATGTATACTACTACCGGTAAGCCGGCACTACAAATACTATTCGTAGTGATGAGAAAAACCCTATGTTATGTGGATATAACAACCGATAGCAGAATAATAAATAATACAGATATAATTATGGACAATCCCTATATTGATTCACAACTTCAAGAATCCCACTACCTGGGCTGCACTGAAACGAGTCATTATCACAAAAAGAAAAAAAAAAAAAAAAAAAAAAAAGGTGAAGAACTGAGAATGCAATGCTGGATGTACAAAAACCTATTGTATTTAAACAAAGGTACAATTGTTGATACCGGGATTTGAACTGTGAAATGAAAGTGCTATATCAAAAGGAACTAATTCGAAGTCTGGATCTACTTTTCAATTGTCACATTTTATAAAACTCTCAAAAATAAATTTAGAGAAGATGTTTGTCTTACATAATAATAAACTTATTATCACAATGAGTAATAATGAGTAATTACATAAAATTGCGGCAACTCTCCCGTACGCATTGCAACTAGTTGTTTACAATTTCTGTTTACGAAACGATCGAGCGTCGACGAAATGATATTCAGCACCGCTTAGCCTTATCAAACGAATCTCTCGCATGCCTTAGCCAAAAGCATCCCATAATACAATTGCACTGAACCACATTTGCATGGAATGAATTTGAGGTAATCCCCCGATCAGTCCAGGAAAAAGCAATATGTATTGATGAATATGATCTTCTTAAAACAACGCTTCCATGGAGAAAATAAAGTAAACGTGAAAATCAACCAAAAGTATACATTGTTTACATACACCATGGTGTCAGTCCTCGGCTATAATTATGTATTTATGTTTGTGCATGCAGCACTACGATATTAAGACAAGGTTCAATTTACCATTGTGACTAAAATTGGTATTTAATTTCCCAGCTCCTATACCTCTTTATTTTCATACAAACAAAAATGCGGTAAATTTCTTCGAATTAGTTTGTTTAGAACAGGAACACCTGTTGATAACTGGTACTATCAAAGAGACTATGTATTATTATTGCATAAGCTTAAGGACAAGTATCTGCTACTGTACCGCCCAAATAAGCAGAATCCACGAACGACTGTATATTTAACTGTACACCTATACCTATACATAAATAAGGATCCTCCCATCTAGAGACTGAAGAAAAGAAAGAAAACAAGTGGCACAATTCGATCCGGATAACAAGCCGATGACGTCTGATGGCCTCCGACAATAATTTTAGTCGGCAGGTCAAGTTACTAGTACTCTTTAATCAATGTATATCATAAGGGTAGTTACTACGAAAAACATACAGTCATCATTAATCAAATACATACAATTGACATGATAAGAACCTTGCTCGTATCCCCATGCAACTAAGTATAATGAATTTATAATTATCTATTTTTAGCCTAGAAGTATATCCAGGGATGACACGGGGTCGATGGCCAACGTCAATGAGGACAGCTCCACGTGCGCACGGCCCTAAACACAGTAGAACGCTGAATATATCACGAAGGGTGCAAAGCTTAACGATCGATTTCATTCCTCACAAAATAAATTTCTGATAGCCAGTCATATGTAATTCTTGTGTATAATTATAACCGATTGCAATTTCAGTAATTGTTAATTACCCACCTATAAATTACTAGCAATGTGTCGATATCAAATTCATTCTATCAGTAGATTGCACTCTTATAAACCGTGAAATAAATAAATGTATGTCCCGCCGTGAAATAATTATGTTCACATTCAAGGACCTAATTACTTTGCCGAAACTACTGAATGCATTCGTTGCTACCATGGAAGCATCAATCAACAAACTTTGAAAGAAACAATCCCTGCACTAGTGCTTTGCAGGATTTCGTTCACAAAGCATTTCCGAAAACATTTCCGAGTGCATTGCCCTCAGGGATTCTAAAAGAAATCCATTCCATATATAGGTTTCCCCCAGCTAATGGATTAATTATGAGTTATGACCTTATTATTGTGAACTTATAAGATGAGATAATTTGCAGGAGCTGTTAATGAAGAAACTGTATGCAATCCTGTTGTGCGAAAAAGAAACACAGAATATTATAAGGCTGCGTTGACAGAGACCAAAGACCGGATCATGGCAAACTATTCCTCAGAGCCATCCCCCATAGATTGCTCACTATCAATGAGTAGCATAATGACCCAAGAGACATTTCAATCAATTTGGACTAGCTCTCTCTAGTAGAATCAAGGGACTCTTATTGCAGCATTTGTTTACTGACCTTGCTACACAAAACCAACTCTATTCATACCCAAATGAAGTGACGTCAAAGAGATAAAACAGGCAAGAGTGAATTTCACTCACACAATAGCCGAGGCAATCGGGCTCAGTTTCAGCAAAGCAAAAGGTCGACCTCAGTTTGCAATGGCATTCATGCAGTGTTGTGTTTCATTTGTACGTGATTTGCCTTAAGTGTTACCTGCGCTGACCAATTATTTATTACAATGGACCCCCGGTGTCAATGGGCAAGATCACCCATTCAAGGTCAGGAACGATAAATGGTCAATTCAAAACCGTAAACATGCCGAGTTGCCGATCCTTTTGCCATGAAAAAACTGACCCATGCAATGCGATATTGTCCTTCAGAGTCAAGTGGATTATGAGTCAGTTGATTTCTTTTGTCATCTGACAGCACATCTTTCGTTCAATGTCATCGGTCGGCGATTATCCGCTGAGCCTCTGGTTTCAATCTTTGGTGACTTCATAAAATCTGACAGTTATTCACGAGTGTTCTAGGAAGCACCCTTAGTCGATTTTGGATGACATGGCAGCCAAGGAAGCGGTGAGTGTGTAATTCAACGGGCTCCATGTGTAAACAATGATGTTCTCGTAAAATGAACGGTTCGATTCCTTGACCGAGCATCAGTTCCGTGATATGCGTGTAATATTATTCTCCATCAATTTTTTCTACAACGGTTTACCCAACTGAGAATTCCACCGAGATCAAATTAATCAAGAACATGTACAGTGGTGTTTTTAGGTTCGAGTGATAGGGCATTGATCGAATAAATTTCAAAGTCAGGATGATAACTGAATTGAGGAGCTTTAAAGCAGCAAATGGTAGCAGTTGAAACTTTTGAACACGATTGCGTTGGGTAATGGACCTGGGTCCGTTTCTTAAATTGAATTTCGTTTAGACGACTTAAATTGCTAGTCATGTAACACCTATTAGATTTAGGCGCGATTCTTAAAGAGGACCTCCGCATGCCCATTTCGGAACCTTTTTAGATAGTTTTTAGATGAGTGGAGAGGGACTATTTTTGAAAATTTTTGTCACCTTTGAATGGTATTCAAGAGAAAGTAAATTACCAATTCCCTGCTCCGGCAGAATAGCTTGAATCTCTATATTCGCGAAAAATGTGCGACAATCGCTATCATAACGCACTTTGAAAATCGAAGCGAGGAGGCGATTTCGTAATGGACTTACGTCTGTTTGCTAATGAACTTAAGTCCATACGGACCTTGGGACGTCATAACTTTGATTTAAGATTCGATTAATCGACCTCAGGCCGTAACACGACTAAGTCCGTTAGTCAAGTCGACCAAATTTTCATTTAAAAATCGGGCCTTGGTTATTGTGGTTTAATGGCTCTGCTTAATTACACTTGGTCGAATTACATGTAGTCCCGGGAACCGACTGATCAGTGTAAGAAACGGCTGATTTTGTGCAATTTAGGTCTATTTCATAGCCAATTGGGTTGGTTTTTCAACATTAATGGTTCGCTTTGGTTTAAAAAAATCTGGTTAACAATACACATTTATCTTCTACTTTTCTGGAAAAAATGAAGGCAATTTATTGAATAACTTGAGGCCAATTCCTGTGTCTTTAGGAACTATTGAATCATAGAAATGAATTTAATCGTGTTTGTGACCCACACAAGATTGAAGATTGAGTACGGGCACTTCTACTTCATTTCAGATGAAAGATGAAAATTGCAGTTTTATACAGTTGCTGGGTATTTTTCTCTGATTGAGTGTTGGATGCTATTATTTTTGTATATTTTCAACTGTTCTATGATATTGAAGTGAGTGAGTGATGGGGTTTTACGGCTCCACCCAATCCGATCGGATGATACGGGCGCTAGTCTATTATATTGAAATATTCGTATGTGTGGTGAAATAAAATTTTATGGGCGAGCTGCAGCATATCACACAGGAATTCCTTAGTTTCACTTTGTTCTCAATCCAAGGCGAATAGTGTTCACGAAGCTCAGATAATTAAATTAGAATTGTATTGAAAGGCTTGATGATTGAAAAAAAAAAAAAAAAAAAAAAAAAAAAAATTATAGACTGCAAATGATATGGAGTGTTGTAATAGAATTTTTAATAAAAAAGTTTTAATTTAATCTAGTAAAGCCTAAAATAATAATCTCCATTGCATGCACTAATCAGAGTTTGCTGATTTCTTGAATTTGCTATTTGTTGTTTTTAAATTATGTTCAATACATCAATTTCTGTAGATGAGAGCTGATTCTTAACGATCTCGCCGTACTTTGGCTACAAATCGTCGCTAAAAAATTATCAATTACTTCATCTAAAAGTTTTAGATTCATGTCACTGACAATTCCTACTTCGGCAACATTACACCAATGTGAACGATCATTCCATGCTATAGAGTATCTCTGGTGAGATGTTGTCACAACATTGAATCAGCTCTCTACTATTTTTAGGAGACGAGAGGCGGTGAGGAATTACTGACCTCAGTTTGTTCCATAAATGTTCATTTTGTGACTTTTTGGGGGATTTGCCAAAAATGAAAATGCCGTGAGTTCATTTTCATTCATCAAGAATTCTGCGATTACCATTGCATGGTATGGTGAGCATTATTGTGCTGAAATAGTCGGATCTTCAGATATTCGTAAACCGGATTTCGGGTCATTCATAACTGCGTCAAGGGAGGTATTTCATCTGCTAAATGTAATAAAAGCAGAAAAATCTGGCTGCGCTACTGCATGTACATTGCACACACAAACATATATTATATATATGTGAATGATTATGACAGATTGCCATCAGGGCATTGAAAGAAAGAATGCAAGACCCTCTGTAATACGAGTATCGGTTGGCCCCAAATTACGCTGGTTTCCAGGAATAGTTCTATGGACGCCGGAGCAGAATACTGCGACCGGTGTTACCCCCTCCCTCTTTCGATAGTAAAACGCAGCACCCGGCAGTTGGGCAGGGTCATCGAGCAATTTCAACAAAATATAAATCAAAGTCATCGCGCCTTGATTAGGGGCCGACCTGGCCTACAGCTCAAACAACTTCCAGGCAACATAGAATTACAGTAAGGCCGTCAAACCGACTGGGCTATACTCGGTGCCTCTATTAATATAACTAAAGAACCAGAGAAGCCATTTCTACGTTCAAGTGTCTCGATTAACGAATCCATAGAAACCTGTTCCGACACTTCTTTCCTGATTATCCCATGGAGCGGCGTCGGGCAACTAAACACGTCCGACGTCAACCGAAGGCGAGACACAACCTGATGTAAGACGATTGGCTTACAAATCGGTCACCGCAGGTGTATTATTCATGACCAGAGAGAGTTTTTTTAAATATGGATGGTTCTTGAGCTCAAACCATTGAAGGCCTCTTCAGGACCGTGTCACGCGAAAACTTGCCATCCTGCGAAAAGTGACCGGAACTAATTATAAAAATAATTTTTTTATTAGCATTTCTACAGTGATATCACCGTCGATCACACGGTTTTTTTGTTTGTTTTTGTTTTGGTTTATCTCAGAAAACAAGTTTGCACGATTTGCCAAAATCAGTTTTCCCCACCGAGTTAGAAAGAATAACTTCTCGATTATATGAAGAGCGAAACCGGTTTCGTAAATTGCAAACCTTCTGCTGCGAAAAGTAAACTTCTTTGTACAGGGTGATCCAAATTGAAATTAAAGCTCAGTATTTCCTAATTATATCTTTGAATGTATTAGCAATATTCAGCCTATCAAAAGCTTACTCGGCAAATCACCCCAGATGTTTTTGATGATACTAAGTACTACATGCAAACGCTGATATTTTCACGAACGTTTATATGCAGAGCTCTAGCTAACAAGGATTCCAGATCATGCGTGTATCTCTCTCTTTCACACTCTCCACCTTGTCAATTCTCACATAATTAAAAATCTATGACCTGGATTCGAAAAGCCAACAGTAAGGGCCGATGAAATGAAGCGAAATAACCAATGGATTATTTGGTCTGGTCGATTCCCAGGCGGCAGGCCCAGTGCACATTGGGTCGTTTACTTGTTGCTATGCGACATGTATAGCAGGTAAGTATGTTTATATAAAAAGACTGTTTAAACATAGTGCGTTGTGGTTGGTTGCGCGAATAAGTCTAATTGAGATGTAATAAGTTCCCAATGTCATTGACTAGTCGAAAGGGGGGAAAAAAAAAAAAAAAAAAAAAAAAATTAAAATCCAACCTTAGAAAACTCTTACAACATGTTTCAACATTTACTAGAACGTATATAGCGTATATTGGCGCACAGATTTTGTAGTCCACACAATAGAGAACTGCATGACTGACGTAATGACCCGTATGCTCATCAACGAAATGAATCTGAACGCACCAAAAACTGACTGCATCATCTTCGCCTAATAAAACAACCGTCATACCGCATACGTCATATGTTCAGAAATCTGAATGTCAGAAACTCAAAATAGAAAATACAAGCATCACTTCATTATATTTTGTCTGAAATTTGGGCCATATCTCGACTCTTGAGCTGAAAATGGACAAACCTGTGATTGACATCACCAGGGCTGGATATTTCCACCTGCGACGTATCGCACGCGTATGCACTGCCATCTTGATCAGGAGGCTTGCGCTCAGCCCCTTGTGGCTTTGTGAAAGAATCCGATTTAATGTATTCAACCTAGTGACCCTATTTTGCAGCAACACCTCTACCCTTGTACAGTTGTACTGCCCAGCGCAACAAGAGAAGGCTGCAGATACAACTTCCGGTTGTTTTGCAATCAAAGCCTGGAATACCTTTTTTGAAAAAACACGTGCCTTAATACTACCAAGAAAGCTTTTAAAGGCATTATTTGAAAACTATAAATTTGCATTTAACACCTAATGTTTTGTGCATTTCTATGCTGGTTTCTTCTTTTCTATTTTTTTACTGTATAAATTACATGTTCAGCACATAGTAGCATATATGCCTTAAATTTTGTGGTTTTATAAATATATACCATACTTCGATTGATTGATTGATCGAGTGAAATAAATAAACTCCCCAGACACTTACAAAAGAATGTCAAGGACTCCTGATCATAATAACCCAATTGTTGGCAATTAATAAATCTGAACATTCTATATGATCACAATATCATACTCTAGATTTGGAATAATATTATGTGTCAATAGATCCATTAAAAAATTGAAAGGATGCTAAACCGTTATCACTGAATACAAATTCATTCTCAATGATGATTATTTCATTCCATTGGGTTGAATTCATATACACGTAACTTAAAAGAATTGGCTGGTGTGTATGTTCCTGCTTGACACACACGACCATAGGCAGCAAGTATAAAACATTCTGGGCAGCATAGAGGCAGATACATGAACCTCGATTCGATCGTGTTTTGATTTTGTATGGAACGATGGCCCACGCGGGATTCCGTGGATTGTCTGATATCTAACCCTGATGTCATCAAAATTGTTCACGGACCGTCGTCAGAATGGATTCTTGTCGTATCCCGGGCACGTTCGTTTGCAAATCGTGTTGAAGGTGTGTTGTCACATGCATAATAGAGGGTCTCCTTTGCCTTTAGACCCTCGTGGAGGGCTCTGCTCCTTCGGACTCCTTTTATCACCCAAGATGTGTTGTAGCTGCCTACTTCTGTCAGTTTTTCACGAAGGAATTTATGCAGAAGGCATTTAGTATTGACATATTGACAAATAAGTATGCGATGAGTGTGAATGAGCTACAATATCCATTAGTATATAATATTGAACGATCTGAGCAACCAAATTTAATGGAAGTGTAGGTCGTGTGCCTTGCATGCAATATTATTTAAGTCAGAATCTATCTTTTATATTGATGGCAACTGGTCCAGAAATTCCGGTGGACTGGCGAACAGGAAACAATGAGCAATGCTTTTTTCCTAATCAAAGTAGCCCTCAGCGCAGAAAAGAAGGTAGATTTTGAAGGAAGAAATTATTGAAAAAAATTATTACGCCAGTTATTTACATTTTTTTTTTTGCACTGCAAATAGGTCTAAGTTGTATATGGTCGCAATGATCCTTTGATGTTTTTAGATACGATTACACGCGAGCTATACAGAGAAATTGCTATGTGCAAGCAGATGAATTACTTAGATACGAAAGATAATCATGATGTCATAGGAGGTAGTGATAAAACTGAAATATTGAACCTTAAAAAGCCTCCAATTAGACCAATTTTGAATTGACCTACAAAAAGACCCATTGAAAAGGAGATACCGCACAAGCTGAACAAGTGAACATTAGTTATAAAATGAATGCCTTGCACTGAAGTGCACTTAACATTGAATATGTATGTAATTATACATAGCCTTGACATTTACTTAGAAACCAGAACGATTATTTATTATGCATTAAGTTGATTGAACTCCGCTGATTGTTCGGAGATATGAAACCGGTCGACCCACAATGGTGAATGAGGAAAAGACTCCGGAAGGGGGGATGGGGGCTGGAGGGGCAGGGGAAAAACGTAAGTCTGTAATTAATTATTGTGAATAATCCGCAAAATATGTCAAACTTCAATCCAGCCAGAAAAAAATGTATTCTAAAATGTCATGTGCCGACGAGACTGCCTACTATATACAGCTATTTCATCGGTACCAACATAGATTAATATATAATTGTACGGTAACTTATATATGGCGTCTGCTCATATTTTATCCTAGAACAACACAGCTAGGGAGAGCACTTTAAAACAAACAAGAAGTCAGTCGAAGCCTTAAAGGGATGGGGAACTGGTTAAAAATGGAATTTGAGTCGTTATTTGATGCACCAAAAATGATTCCTATGCCTGGCCACACAAGGAATATCATCGCTAGCGATTTCGCGGGAGATATATTGCTAATTAGGCGTGACGTCAGGAGCTGTGATGAAACACCGAGTTGCCCATCTTTTACAATGGGTTTCGTCATATCAGCGTGTCCTGCGACTAAACCCCTGGATATTTTTTTTCGGAAATAGCTAGAATAATCATTTTGCTACCAGTCAGGCGCGAAAAAAAAATATTTTTCGCTATTTTTCTTATTTTAACAAGCGATTTTCTAGGACACCTACCATGGTTTCTCATCCTGAAACAGTAAAAAGGTCAGCCAGAGTGCACCACGCATGCGCAATACTGACGCTTTCGTTTCGTAAACAACAAAGATGTCCTTTTATGGGGAAGATGGATTGCTCTGATTGGCTGAAATCGATAGCTTTACGAGGGGAACGGGACCAATCACGGCAAGCAATCAGCTGACGTTTGCCTCCTATACTTCGCAATGGAAGCCATTCTCCCATAGGCGCAATGCTAACCCCGATATTCGGAATGCATTATTTCCTTACGCTTGCATCCAGGCATGGTGTTCTTGACACGGAATCAATTGGTACTATGAGTCAATAGAACGTCACTTAACATTCAGTTCCCCATCCCTTTAAGTAAAGAATTTTTAAGGGAGAACTCCAAGGAGGAAAGCGAATAATCAAGAATAAAAATTGGGAGAAATGCAAGGAGAAACGACAGAACAATCTGAGAGATTTAATTGCTCAGAAATGGCGCCTAAAATGGTTTTCGCTTTAACAGAGACAATTGTAACAAAATATGTATTTTTTTTTCAGGACTAGACAGCGCAAACAAACAAACAATCAAACAAACAGTCAGGCAAAAAAAAAAAAAAAACAAAAAAAAAAAACGGAACAAAACAAAACCAAAACACGAATTCTACACCAAACACACAAGCAGACCGATAGATAGAATATTTTTCAACCCCCCCCCCAAAAAAAAATACTAATACAAGTAAAAATAAAATAAAGTAAAAATCTCTAACAAACGAATCGATAGGGTCTATATAGAATTGTTAAAAAAAGCAAAAAAAGCAAAAAAAAAAAAGCAAAAAAAAAAAAGAAAAAGCAAAAAAAACCCCCAAACACCAAACAAACCGATATGCTATGGCAAACTCCATCACAACTCAGAAATCTAAATCAATTCTGCAGTGTTGCACGACCCTTGCCAACGAAAATCTCCTACCCTAATATGATTGATTTTTTTCAGATCACAAAGAAAGTATATGTGTTTAAACAATTAAAATAAATCAAAAGTGCTGATTGCAAAAATTGCACTTGAAGTTTATATGAAGAAATTCGTACAATTTACTAATTATTTCTTACGTTCAATATAATTACTTAATCAGGAATTTCTTTCACGATCATTATTTTCTCTATATAAAAAGAGTTCTTGAAAAAGTATGTCACTCATTAATACCAAGCTTATGAGTTATATATCAAGATAAATGTATCTTTTTATCTTTAACCTCTCATTGGCAGTTCAACGAGCACATTGCCGAGGAGGAGAGACGGCATTCAACGACACCGACGCCTTCTCGAACCTTACACCCCAAAATGGCGTGATCTGGCGACTCCGCTGATAACAATCTTGAGAAGCCTATCATCATAGAAAAAAGCATTCACATTTGTAACTGCGTATTTTCATTACAGCTATGTATAACAAACGTCAGCTTTTACCAAGAGGGAGGAGTATTCATGGCTTCCTTGCATAGTATATTGGTGTGGCATTGCTACTTATAGGTGTATCGACGCATTACAATTTGCAATATTTATATAGGCACTTTTTTATGGAAGTAGAGCAAAATTAGCTTTTTCGGGCAGCTAAGTCCTCACTCCTCAACCTTGGCCTCGTTATGGTCTCGAGGTCTTAATCAGCTAAACGTCGCTGCAGTTTACCCTCCTTAGCAGGTTTCCTTATCAGCTAACAATAAACGAATGAAATACGTGTGTATGATATTCATAATCACCAAGAGTCAGAAGTCAGATGCAGTTGGATACTTGACTGTGAAAGGTCTCCACAATTGCTACTCCGTGGGACGATTCATGGATTTTCATTGCGTAAATGAAAGCTGCAGACAACTAAGTGAACTCGTTCATTGGCGGTTTCTTCGTGCCATTTAACTGCAGGTGGGTTTTGGTTCGGGACCCGGGACACGTATACCGGAAGGAAGCAGATCTAGAAGGCACTATTATTATTTTTTGGCCCTTTTTGCTACTTTGCTATGAAGTGTGGCTGGCACGTTGGGGTAATATTATTCAAGATTTGCACAATGCAGGGGTTGCATCGAAAGAGCAAGAATGGAATGCATTGCAACAGACCACGAACCCGGACACAATAATGCGTTCCTAATCAAAGCGATTTTAATTTTAATTGCTGACAAAGCGTGTCACATCAATGTGAAGGCATTGAACACCGAATGTTTCCATGCTGCTCAATAGTTCACACATAACTAGAGAAGTCAGCAGGGCAGATATTTTGGCGAGGTATTCAGGATACTAAATATAGTGAGTTGTTATACTCTTTTTGTGACCTCTTCATAAGTGACTACTGTTGTGTTTGGTACAAAAAGTCTTGGAAGGTTTGAGTCTGAGAACTATCTCAGAGAAATATTTTACGCAAGATTATTTTGGCTGAATGATGATTGCCGTACTCATGTGAACATTGATTTGAACGCAATTTCGAAGACGAACATCGGAATTATTTCACGCGTTCAACTTTTACCTTACCGCATTTAACTACTAGACAGTAACAAACTTTCTGCAAAATTTCACAATCTTATGACATTTCTAGAGATTTTTTAACTCCTTCTAGGTGTTTGCAGAGGCATTGAGGACCACTGCACGATGGCACCCATCCAAGATAAAACCGGCGTCATGCCTCCACTGTATCTCCCACAAGAAGAGGAAGAGGATAAAATGAACGGGAGCATCCCTGCAAAAGCTCCGACTGTCTCTTTATTCGGAGCCCCAAAGCAAGCAGCTGTGTACGATGACCCGATCGAAGATGACTCCATAATCAAGAATGAAAACAATCCCGTGTACAAACTACAAAACTGGGCGGCTGCATGTTGTCTGAACAACCAGAGGCTATTCGGACGAGCCATCGCATTTATATTATTCGTCGGATTCACGGTTTACTTCGCTTTTGCTGTCGACTTCAGCGTAGAGCGATCCATGGCTCTCATTGTGATCACCGCCCTGTCGATTGGATGGATCATCTACGCGTACATTCGAGATAATTATGGAGATAGTATCTATAAATATCTCATTGAACCAGTGGAGATTTTCTTAGTTCACCATTGGGGTTGGTTCAGATGGTGAGTTGAATGATGTTTTTTTTTTTTTTTGGTTTTATAATAATAATAATAAAAAAAAAATAATTATTGCTTTACTTTAACAGGTTCTTCTACCCTGCGTTGGCCATTGGTGTTGTGTTTTATCTCACATTTGACGTCGTGAAGGAAGTGAAACAACTGCAGTCCATTTCAGGCTTTGTCCTCTTCATCATCATCACTTATCTGACCTCCAAATATCCAGACAGGGTTAGAAACATTTTTGCCTGGTTATTATCAGGATTGTTTGGTTCAACTTCAACTTACAGATCAATTGGCGTCCTGTGGTTTGGGGCTACACCCTTCAATTTATTCTTGCCATTCTCGTGCTACGTTGGGAGTATGGCTACATTGCCGTCAAATTTCTCTCGGACGAAATCACAAAATTCTTAGAATACGCATACGAAGGAGCTGCGTCGATCTTTGGCGATCCCTGGATGATCTTCCACGCCTTCGTCTTCATGGCCATGCCTCTCTTGATCTACGTGGGGGCCGTTATGTCGATTCTTTACTACTATGGCATCACACAAATGCTTGCCATGAAGGTCGCTTGGCTGATGCAGAAGAGCATGCAGACAACGGCTATCGAAACACTCAGCGTTGCCTCCAACATCTTCCTCAACGGGGCAAGTGCTCATCATACGCATCTTTATGCAATTTTACAATTATTTACAGATGGATTCAATGTTGATGTTGCGGCATTATCTAGCACGGTTGACGCGATCAGAATTCAACTGTTTGCTCGTTGGCAACCATGCTACTGTAGCAGGTTTCGCCTTTGCAATCTTTGTTGCTTTTGGTGTAAGTTTTGATTTTTTAAAGCTCTGATATCGTGAATTTTAACCTTGTCAATCAAACTGTGAACTTTAGGCGCCACCACAACACTTGTTATCGGCAGCTGTAATGTCTGCTCCAGCATCAATCGCTATCGCCAAGCTGAATTTTCCGGAAACAGAAGTTTCAGTAACTGAAAAGATGGAAGATGTCCAGCTAGATTCAGGGTATGATTGCAATGACTTAACCATGTGTTATGTTTACATTGCTTGTATATTCCAGAGAAGACACCAATGTCTTTGAAGCAGCGGCGAATGGTTCGTCCGTTGCAGGAAAGACAGTAGTGGCTGTTGTGGTCAACTTTCTCTCCTTCCTTGGTCTTCTGGCTTTCGTGAATGCGACACTGGGTTGGATTGGAACGCGAGTTGGCTTCGACGAGTTGTCATTTGAGGTAAGAAATGAGCACCTGTTAAGTCCTCAACTGAATCTTTTCTGCAGTGGATCTGTTCGTATCTGTTCTATCCGTTCTCTCTAGTCATGGGAGTTGACATGAGTGACTGTCGGGAAGTCGCGAAACTTCTGGGTATCAAAATATTCACCAGCGAAATCCTTGCCTACCAGGAGCTTGGACGTTCTGTAGCAGCTGGCCTTATCAATGTCAGTACCTGATGAAATGTAACTTGAAAATTATTTTAAAATTTCACAGGAGCGATCCAGAGCCATTGCCACGTATGCATTGTGTGGATTCTCCAGCCTGTCTACGCTCGCCATTGCGGTCGGAGTATGGAACAGCATTTGTCCACAAAAGGTCGGCCAGATGGCTTCATCCATGTTCAGGGTCATTGTGGAAGCCAATATGTCTTGCCTCATGACTGCGTGCATTGCTGGTGAGGCTAATAATCTGATAAATACATTTAAAAGCATCCAACGACGTAAATATTCCAGGGTTATTTTACACCGAAGATATGGCAATTTTCCAAGATTCGAACGAGCCGGCTCCAGCTGCCGATCTAATCAGCTGGATTTTGGGAATAATACCTGGATACAAAGACCTCATGTCGGCCATCGATTACTGATCCTGGTTCCATTGCTGGCTGGAATCATTCATATACTCATTAATGATCCGGTGCTAGTTTAGCGCTGTCAACGCATTCATCGGTTTTGCACGCGATGCATATAATTATACTAACTTTTAATGCTACGATATTTGATTATTTCTACGTCAAACTGTTTTGTTTTATATCAATGTAATTAATCTCTTTTTAAAGGCTATTAGGTATTAGTGACGGTTATAACATTGAATACTGGCACCGCGCTATGTACATAGCACAAGTGCATAACACGCCGAATATAATTTTTATGTTTATATGGTCAACATTATTTTCTCATCTAGAATACATGTATTGTGATATCCCACAAAAGTCTGATCGCTTAATATTCCTGAATTTATAAAGGAAAAAAAAACCCACTACATCTACACTTAAATGTATATAATTATAAGTAATATATATATTAGTTGCCTGTTTTTTTTTTCTTTGGCAAATCGTATGACAAATTGACAAATTATATGCACTAAAATCAACATAAGAACAAAATAATGTACTCACATCAAATGAGTGAATGCATGTCCGATTATTATTTATGTTTCTATAATCAAATAGGTGTGTTAACATGTGCATTCTTTAATAAAACAATTTACTCCTTTTATGGCCGAGAGAGGCATTCTGCAAATAATTGTACATGTATGCATGTCTTTTCTCAATCAGATATTGCTAAACTTCCTCTTTTTGAAGGTGAAAAATTGTGCATAACCAAACTATATAAGTCGATTATAATTAAAAAAGAACCTCGACATACCCCCCCAGACAGAGTATACATGTAAATATGTAACAGGTTTTGCCAAAATAAATAACTGCTTTTTTTTCGTACACACGGAAGCGCATGGCTTTCGATGTAGAGCTGACGTCTAATGCCCGATGTCTTCATGGAAGAGGGAAACCAGAGTGCCACCTGAATGCTCCCGATTTATAGGGACAATTTTTTGCATGATTATAAAAGTAT
>KB308962.1:180723-217265 GCA_000328365.1 Capitella teleta | reverse complement strand
GCAGTCCATATACTGCCCAATAACACGTGATCTGAGTGCAGATGACGCAAGCTGACGAAGCTCAATAATAACTCGGATTGGTGAACTCTTAAAAAACTGAGAAATTGCAGAGTTGCCAAAGAACCATTACAAACGGAGACACGTGATCAGAACACGGGGCGCCTTATTGAAACTCAAAGCCATAGGTTCACAGAAATATATTGATAGCTAATAGAAAATCATCAAAGGTTTCAATCTGAATCATTGGCAAAACCAAGGGTCTGATGACTACCCCAACTGTATGGTCGCTGAGTACGAAAGCAATTATTTGAAAGAAAAAAAGAAAGAAAGAAAGAAAGAAAGAAAGAAAGAAAGAAAGAAAGAAAGAAAGAAAGAAAGAAAGAAAGAAAGAAAGAAAGAAAGAAAGAAAGAAAGAAAGAAAGAAAGAAAGAAAGAAAGAAAGAAAGAAAGAAAGAAAGAAAGAAAGAAAGAAAGAAAGAAAGAAAGAAAGAAAGAAAGAAAGAAAGAAAGAAAGACAGACAGACAGACAGACAGACAGACAGACAGAGAAAATGGCGATCGGGTTTTGCCGAATGAAAGCAGAACAAATCAGTTGCAGCAATAACCAAACACCTCAGACTGCTAGCTATCATTATTATGCTAATTCCGCTGACATTGATTTATCTCGATGAAAATACTGCACTCTTCGATCTCCGCATCATCATTCAGCAAGCAGTGGTCCGGAACTTGAATGCATTATTGGATGCCAAATGGGGCATTGATTACTCTGCTTTTATGCAAGGACACGCTGCACTTGTTGACCGATTGCTATCGTATTGTGAATAAAATACTCTTTTAATTTCTGAAGTTAAACCATGTAGTTAATAAAGTATAGATCAACATGCAGTTGTGCATGCATTCTTCCAATTGGCCCTCGTCAATGCTTTATGGCCTAATTTATCTAATAACTATACGTCCTCACAACATAACGCCGCCTGTGATTTAATCCAATTGACAAGGCATTGAGATTTCTTTGAAGTTCGGTTTCTAACAAACGCTCAAATTATGAACAAAATCATAAAATAAAAGTCAGCATGGCTTCGTTTTGTTTGTTTGTTTGTTTGTTTGTTTGTTTGTTTGTTTGTTTGTTTGTTTGTTTGTTTTTTTCCAACACATTATAGTCTGCATTTCATGTCGGATATGCGCGTATTGTTATTTCGAGCGAATGTGCGGATGGCTCCGGTCGCCGTATAGGAATTTCCACAGTGGAAAAACACGCTACTGCCCTGCCTGCTTGATACATAAATGTTAGTCTCCATATCTCTTGTTTTGACGATTCGGATTCTTTTTCTAATCTCGTCATTCCATTCCATTTTCGGTTATTTTGTGTTCAAGGAGAACTTCAAGCTATATATTATTATAGCTAAAATGTTGAACCTGTTCTATGTTTCACCTCTGTCTACAACAGCTAGTCTTGATAGTGCATGCAGATATGTGCGTTTTCTGCCTTTAAAATTCAACAAACTCGAGATGCAAAAGGTGAATTTATTGTCACATGTTGGATGCAATTGTTTGATTGAGACAAATCATCATCAACGTGGACGAAATTGAAACAGAAATATTAGAAATAGCAACATGACATGTTAGACAAACAATACCAAGTATCCAAATATTTCCCTTATCTTTATAGGTGGTTTTCACAAGGTGACCTGTTTTTTAACAATGTCTCGGAATAGCACAATGTCATTGAAAAGCATTGAAATCATTAGCATTGAGTAGACCAATTTCGGCCAACTCTGTATAAGGTGATGCTTTTATAATATTATGCGATCTAATTACAAAGGTGTTTTTGCATTCTGAAGGGTCTCTCGCTGTAATATGCAAAGGGAGAACACATCTTTTAGGACACCATGTCACCCCAAGGCATTATTCCCAAAATGCTGACTCATCCATAAGGGACGAAGGGAGGCGAAGGCGAGGGGGTCTTTTTCTAGATCATTTAATTTTCACCAGGGCAATGAGGCAATTCTTTTGAGACATAAAACCAAGTACCATGCGATGACAGAAAACATGATGAAGGGCAAACCCTGTCTGGTATCAGGGTGAAGAAGAGCACTGCACAGGCGCCGTATTATTTGTGGCGTCAGAGAGCCACGCCCCGTGTTGGTTACAAATATGCTGCCATGTTACTGATCTGTAGATGATATATTACATCATTAGTGGTAATGATGCATGATATCTTTTCGGATTTGTTTTCTTCATCTGCCAGTTCACACGAGGGTGCGTCACGTGCAGGGGCATACATTTATATAGCAAAAGTTTGCATTATATCTATATACATTTTATAATCCCTTTGATAAGTATCAACTATTGAGATATAAGCGTTTTATACCTTTTTATAAATTGTTTACATAATGTTAATTATTTACAATTAACAAGTTTGAGAATGAAACGTGAAGAAATGGACACGAGACAACCACCGACACAAACATCTCAAGCGATTGATAAATAGGAAGCAGATGGTCAAAGATGAACAGCGATAGACCAATACTGTATGTGTTACGCATACAACATTGCTTTTTAGTATGTGCCAAAATTATTCTAACTTTCTCTCCTCAGTAAATATGGTTTAACTCGTATCATATTGCGATATCTTGTTTACGGCCTTGGTCCCTTTTCTCTTCTCCTATCTAATCACTTTATTATGATTCAATCATTTGAGGATCTTGAAAAATGGAAGACTAGACATCCATAATGGTGATTTATGCAAATATCATTGCAATATCATCAGCGTCAATGCGTCGATGCATCTCCATTGGGTCAGGGAACAACTCAAAGCTGAGGTGAAGGTCAGGTCAAGGACCCAACGGTTTCTTAATTGTGGTGTATTAGGGTGTAACTAAACATTGACCAAATATGACTAAGTACTGCAACGTGAACACAATCTTTCATGATTTACATTTCAATTGTTTGCAGTTATGAGCAATTGCAACATCGGAAATTTCATGCAAAACCTCAGAAAACTCAGTTGAATAAAACACTTGGTGCATACAGACCCGAGCCGACGGGAACATGACTAATATCGAAGTACTCAGTGTGTATTTGATTAATATTAATATTGACCAGTGGAAAAAAAAAATGGTAGAAGCTGAATTCAGGAATTGATCTGTTCACAGTCCGAAGAAACAGAGGAAGCTGTCACTGCGCACGCGCATATTATTGTTTCAAGCTTGAAACAATAACATGCCTTCATTCGTCATCCTGAATGCAAGCTTGCTTCATTCACTAGGGGCTTAATTAACTTCTGCGCCGCTGGTGCTAGCTGTTCGTATTGTGACGGAAATGTAGTAGACTGAATGTGTAATTTCTCAACAAGCGATATTAACAAAGCATCCGTCCATCTCTACTTCAGAGTAACGATAAATAGAGATGATAATTGAACATCATTAAATAGTGCTAAAATATAATAAGCAGCATATCGCGAGCTCGCCAAAAATTCCTTAGGCGATGATGCTTTGTTATTATCATAATTATTTTCTTATTGTATATATATTTCCAAATAAATTATTCTCTCTCTCTATTATATAAAACAAAGTTGTGCGCAACCTTTCGACAATGTTTTTTCGTTGAAAATAAAATAAATATCGTATTACTTTCAGCTACACAGTTTGGTATTTGATTAATTGGTCATCGAAAGAGTGGAATATACTAGTATACGTTCGATTGCAAATAAAAAGGGGAAAATGAGTTAACTTCGTAACTATAAAGTTATTTAGAGAGAAAAGCTGATTTAAATATATGATTGTCTAGATCAGGGGCTACTGCAAGTATAACTGATAATTATTTTGGGGTATACAGCGCGGGTTTAGAGAAAATTACATTTTTGTAATACTTCACGAAAGGTTGTAAAATTTCTTGTAAATAATCTTTAGTAAGTGCTATATATATCGGATAAAATCGCATTATATAATATTGTATGGCTGTTGCTTAGGGATATAAAATATTATATCAATCGGAGATCAAAGACGAATCATTTTACGCGTATTGGATTTGAGTGTTTGATCATGTTGTGTGCGTGCCATGTGGTGGTGCCATTCAGACGTGGTGTCCCTGGGTTTCACATTCACACCATGACGTCATTCAGGTGCACATCAATGCAAACATGAGCGCCATTGTAGAGAATGTAACCAAGAAAAAAAGAGCTACAAACCACTTCGAAGAATGGATGGATTGTAACTGATCGCATCAACGTCAACAAAACTGACTTTGCTTAAAGTTTTGCATCAGAATTATTGGCAGAAAAGGGGCTAAAACGTGAGTTTGAACTTCCTTCAGTTTACTTCATTTCTGCGCAACCCATTGGTACCGTCAATAATAGATATGGAGACGAGTTTTTTCTTGTTAGTATACAAGATGGGGGATCCCCCCAATTGTGAAATAATTGTCACAATCTTCACCAAGCTTAGCCACTCGCAGTTCCGCACGAAATATATCAGTTCAAATATTTCAAGGTAGAGAATTGAGGCAACAATTATTGTCAATTACGGTGATTATAGATGGCATTTCACTAGTGTTTTATGCAGTTAAAAGCAACTACTAGTACATGATTAGACGATATATAGGCTTACTGGTTTAAACTAAATTTATAATATAATTTAAATTGCACTCAAATGCAATGTTATTAAAACATAATTTAATAGTACTGGACATTCAGACATGTACTTACGGACAAAAGAAAGCTATGTTTTTTTTCATCACATGCAATAGTAAGTTACATTATAACCTTTTTAACCTCTAATCTTTGCCATTCTCTTGATTATTGTTCTCATCTCCAGATGAATTGCAATTGTTTGAGACATAAAAGAAGGAGTCTTCTAATGGTGGTGAACTTGGAAGCATTGAGAATCCCCCATAGCATGCATCATGGCTCGCTATACAATCCTGTAAAACTAGCTATCCAGAAGGCGTCTGAGTCGAAGCTTATTTGAATTAGTACACGTAACTGCTTGCAAACATGCGGCGCCAGCTATCAGACTACTACGTCCCAAGAAAATTTCGAAGACGTACTCCACAGCTTGCTATTGCTCGATTGCTTGACGCTCATGCAGAAGTGACTGAAGGTTTAATCAGGGCTGTCGAATTCAGCTTCCCTTGCTCTGGGATCGAATCATACTAGCGATTTCTGCCAACTTGGAAAAATAGAGGACACTTTGAAATTGGTTCTGTTTGCTGGGTTAATGAGCTCAAAATCTCCTGAAGATGCCCAATCCTGAATCTGGTTTTCGGAATCATCGACTTTAGTGGACCAAATTTAATAAGAGAATTTACTCTTAATTCAGAGCCTAATGCATCTAACACAATACATGTACAGCACACATCGAGGAAAACTTTAAGATTTTGACATGTCTGAACAGGATCGGCAGGGTGAGCAGGCATCTTGGTCTTAGAAGTGATCTGTCCCTGCGCACAAACTTCTCTATTGGAGGTAAATTCAGATTGAAATGAATGCCCTAATAGTGTCGCAATGTCCACGCCCGTGGTGGCCACACTAAAGCACAAAAGAGTGGGACTCATTAGAGGCTCTGTGACTCTCTGACATGACAAATTTTAATCCCCTTAGTGGTGGTGTTTTCACATTTATTAAACCTCCATAAAATCAACTGATATGCCATCAATTATTGCAGAATCAAATGCACAAATTGCACATGTCACTAATCGGAATCCAGATGCATGAAAATAATCATACAATTACATGTACAAAGTATATCCTTTATATATATGTACATGTATGTACATGTATTATATGCATGTACATGTATCCTTTAAAAAAAAATAATGTAACAACGGACACGTAGATGACAGATTTTTGTTGTTTCACCCATTTTTTTTTTTTTTTTTTTTTTTTACCGGGACACAAGTTATCATTATCGGGGGCCGCCCCGCCCTGACTACGTCCCTGTTGTCATGGCAACAGTAAGCGCGTTTAGGAAGTTGGGGAACGCGCCATGACAAGTTTTCATGAGCGATGTCGGATCGTGTATACTCACAGGAAGAAGCTCATCTCCATATCTATGTTGTCTATGCTGCATCTATGAGTCATAAACTTCCAATTTTACCCAAAAACAAATTGAATTTAAAATAATATTTTAAATAATAATACTAGCTAGAATAATATTGAATTATTTGGCAACCATATGGGTTGTTGTTCCGTGCTGCGCATGCACTGAGTTCACCGTTTTGCCTAAATATTGAACCCTACAAGTTACAAGTAGAACATGAGACCATTTAGTATTCAGTTTTTGTTTTTAAGAATTTCTTATCAGCGTACATGTACACGTAGATTAATTAAATGGAACGTTTTTGTTGCAGTTGTTCTCTGTTTCTCTCGAATACTTTCGATTCAAATCACAAGTGCTTCAGTTGATTGCCGAGTAAGCCAAACAGACTCAACTTCAAATAGAAGCACGTTTCGCCAAAGGAAAACCCACGCAAGCGTTTCAGCTGCAATCAGTTCGCCGCCTGCATGCATGCATTTGTATTCTACCATGCAAGCGTATGCAATGACCGAAATTGATCAATGGCCATTGGACTACCGGATGTGCCTCTTTGGTGTGTGTAATCAGACTAATCAGGCTATCTCTACCTGAGACATAAAGGTTAGTGTCTCAAGACTCAAAGAGGTTGATTAAGACCCTCTATACTCCCACGACCTTTTTCAGTACAGGTTGCACTTAGGTGGCATCATTATTCTTGGATTATGAAAGCCAAAAAGGTCTAGCTTGCAAGTCATTATAATGATGATAAGGTCAATAATACAGGATATGGGGAGAACATTGCGTTCACTTCTCCAGTGTATACTTATTGTGGTAGCTGCAGTGCAATATTCAACTATTTTTGTTATTTGAACACAAAACTCATTAATACATGGCGCACAGCAGCTGGATTCAAACAGATATCACTTGAAGGAAATTTCTAATGAAAAAAATATTAATAATAAAAAAAAAAATGATACACTTCACCCATCTACAGTGAAAACTCAAATGAACAACCCAAACATCGAAGGAAATATAATTTCTATTCCATTTTTAAATTCCGTACTTTATTATATTATCCGTCAAGACGATACAAAAAAGGAGGTTGTTTCATAAACACTAATACTTCTGATAACAATTGCAAGGTAAACGTCGAATTATGCACACCTTGATAATATAGCAAATCACTCACAACGTAAAAGTCACAACGGCCACCAAACATTGTCATTACAAAGCGTAACTGAATGAAACACCGTCGAATATGGGTTGAGATCGGGCAAATCAAAAGATTCCTCATAAAGGAGCAGGGGGGTAGGATGGTATGTGCCTCAATTGAATGGAACAGGTGCCCAACGGAACGGTGGACGGGGCTCTGATGTCACGCACGAGACACACGCAGCCTTTGAATCCGCATTGCACAGACAAACGGAAACAGGCCTCGCGAACTTCACGCATGCGCGCACCGTAGATTAGAGGGTCAGAGAGAAATTTGAAGTAAGGCAACAGAGTCATGTAGTAGATTAAAGCAGTGTCCTTTCCAGTTCCTGGGTTGTATGAAATCAAGTACGCGGTGATGTACGGCAGGAAAAAGAAGGTCAACGTGGCGAGCAGTATGACAGTCGTGATGAAAGCTTTCTTCTCGTAGTTGACATCTTGGTCGAATCTGAAGCGAGACAACCTCCGCTGAAGTCGCTTTACTTCGATGTAAATTCGGCAGCAGAGGACGACGATAACTAAGAAGATGGAGCCGACTATCACAACTGAAACCTTGTTTCCGACGCCTGCGATGTTGAGGATATGGTTCAGTAGATCGTCATCGCATTCGAGTCGTTCTGAGATAATGTACAGAACGATTGAAGGCACGATTCCGCATAACAGAGACACCGCCCACGACACAGCGATGAAGCAAATCAGTCGACTTTTGCTGACCATGTGGAGATGTTCCAGGGGTTTGCAGATGGCGAGGTACTGCACTGTGGCAAAGCCAAGCATGGTTAGAGTCACAACAATACCAGCTGCCGCCTGTAGGAATACTGCAGCCATGAGGTATACGAAAGCGGTACAAGGCCGGTTCTGGATCAAAATCAGCCTTAACAGCGGAAGTTCGAATAGCATAATAGAGTTGTTACAAAACCAAGCCAGAATACAGGTACAGATGTTGGCCATGACCAAATTGACAAAGAGAGCGTTGTACACAGTACCCGTACGGTGAGTCTTTGTTTGATGTATGCAAGCCAGAACCACGAAGTTGACGACCGTGCTGGTGATGGCAAGAGCAGTCTCTGTTGCAAATCGTGGAGTTGAGAAGTAGACATTGAAAAAACCATTTGAATCGTCAGACGCAGAATCATTGGGCCCTGCTTCGATGTTGAATGAGTGGCTGTGGTTAAGTATACTAGCCATTTTGCGTGCTGTGGAAATGGAGTTGCAATTCACTGGGTTTTTATGCCGATGCTATCCTTCGTTTATGAGGTCGTGTCCTCCTCCGATGACGTGTTTTTCCACTCTTTTGCGACCCGCACTTAACCGTTTCAATGCGCGCGAATAAGAGCACAGGGACTATGCTGCCATGCTGATCTGTAGGTCGTGCCCTCTTCAGAACGTGCCTTTCCTATAAACCTGACTGCATCATTTCGCTTCGATACTCCCATGCATTTCGGCTGGCAGAGTGCGTCGTAGATCGCGTCGAAATCACCCGATTCCTCACGCCCGCAAAAGCGATTTCCTTCTCTTTTGCAGCCTCTCTCGAGTTAAGGATAATGATGCTTACTTTCGGTTAGAACTGTTCAGACGAACATCTCATCCGTTGAATATCACGAAGTTGATGATAGCAGCGGAAACAATTTATACCAATCGCTCTTATGAAGACAAATCGTCTGCTTGGGTGGTGTCGATGTTTATTCTCAGCGCCAGGTATCTCTTCCGAATCGATTGTGGCAAAGAGTTTATGCGAGAATAACACTTTTGCAGTTGAATAAATGCTGAAGCACGTGCTTCCTTAGGCAATCAATTGCGAAGGAAGTAATCAAGACCCTTAAGCGGCGACACCTGATGGCCAAATATCACCAGAGAAATACCAACACGTGGCACGATTCCATGCCAGCACACTCTTTGAAAGTTGGCTCGAATTTTCGAAAATGTGTCTTGAATGTTTGATGAAAACGTCCAATGCACAAGATTAGTCACACGCTGTTTAATTCTGCTTTCTCATATTGCACAAGCGATGTACTTCTGATGCTGCTTTACCGTCGGTGCCGAGTCTGCGAGTGAAGCGCAGAGCATCTGCGACTGAGAATGAACACCCCAGCAATCCTCCTCTGATTGGACAGTCGAAGGCAGAATCCCCCGGCGGGTGTGCGGAACCTCTCCATTTTCTTTCGGTGAAATGTTTGTCTTTAGTGTGTGCACTCACCTTGGCTCTGTTAATCGCGATCGTAACTCCATCCGTGTCGGTTTTCTACGGTGGCCGGGATAGGATTTTTATAATCTCGTGCACACGACATAATTAACTATGAATTTGCGATGCCGTGGTCACGAGATAACTATTTCGTGCTTACCAGATCACTTTGTTTTCTTCTGCATCATGTACTTGCTAATGGCGTGTTTTCAAGCATAGGCCCTCGTGTTGATAGATCAAACAATATGAAATCCGAAGAGAGACCAGTTTATTGAACTTTTATTCGGATTCTCTCCTCTTCCTACATCTCCTCCTCCCCCCTCCTCCTCCTCTTCCTACACCTTCTCCTCCTCCTCCTCCTAATCCTCCCCCTTCTCTCTATCTTTCTACTCCTCCTCGTCCTCTTCCTCCTTCTCGTCCTCGTCATCGTCCTCCTCCTTCTCGTCCTCATCCTTCTCGTCCTCTTCCTCCTCGTCGTCCTCCTCGTCCTCCTCATCTTCGTCCCTCGTCGTCCTCCTCGTCGTCGTCTTCGTCTTCGTCTTCGTCGTCCTTCTTCTCCTCATCGTTTTTCTTCTCCTCGTCGTCATCCTCTTCGTCGTCCTTCCTCTCCTCCTCCTTCTTCAACTCGTCGTCCTCCTCGTCGTCGTCATCCTCTTCGTCGTCCTTCCTCTCCTCCTCCTTCTTCAACTCGTCGTCCTCCTCGTCGTCGTCTTCGTCGTCGTCGTCGTTCTTCTCCTCCTCTTCCTCCTACTCGTCGTCCTCCTCGTCGTCGTCTTCGTCGTCGTCCTTCTTCTCCTCCTCCTCCTCCTACTCATCGTCCTCCTCTTTGTCGTCGTTCTTCTCCTCCTCCCTTTCCTCCTCTGATCAAGAAGGAGCCCAATATTTATCAACCACACAGATCATGGCAGGCGCAAAAGCACTTAAAGGTAAAGCGAGTTACACATAAGTTAATCTTCACACAAAAGGAGAGGATTAGAGATCACGTTTCTTCAATCGGAGATTCAGTTCCGCAGTGAGCAGCAATGCACAGCGCGCCTACAATTTCACATCTCGAGAGGGAACTGATATTACTCACTCAATGGTGTACTGGGGACAGTGCACCTTTTCGTTTGAATCATACACATAAGGCTTTTCTTTTACGCATCCGTCTAAGTGAGATTCCGCAAAACATGTATACAGTGGCACAGAGCACCCGGCCTTTGTGATTGTCAGCATGCATTTGGAGAACGCAACGGATTCACTTCGGGTATAGAGACATGTGATATAACTTTTCTTTTTTACGGCCCATCGTATGCATATTTATAACAAAGAGTGATTCAGACTGATTGCAGTCAAGTTATGAAGTTACGTGCGTGTTTTGATCTGCTTTACGCAAAATACATAATGGGAAAGTCATGTTGACCGCGCACATTACGAGACAGGGTTTCGTGAAGCTCTATTTTACTTGTCAATCTTCGGAGCTTTCTGCCCGGGGTCGCTGCCGAGGTTAACAAGCGTGAGTGGGTGTCAATGTCGCGTCAATAGAACTAAGTATCCAGGATAGAACCTTGATATCCGGAACGGTGAAAGGTCTGGAATGGGATCAAAATAGACCGAATGTCTCGAATGTACCATGCAGACAGTGATAACAGATTAACAGGACGGTAATACTGGTTCTTTGAGTCTTGAGCTACTCGGTGCTCCAACATAGAAGGAAGCTCGTGTACATATTCCAGGAACCCTCATGGTCGATACTCGAGGTCCAGGGTTCGAGACCTGATTGGGCAAGGGGGTTATGATTGCATGTGTGAATTAAAATTGTAATTCGTTATGATTATAATTCTTCGGTGGCTCTGCAGTGCTGGCCAAGTGCGTAACAGTCAGGCGCAGTGCACCATACTGCATAAAAACATGGTAGCAGGCAGGATAAGGAGATTTTGTGATCTAAGAGTTTAAGGTGACACTTCAGGCTCTTCCCAATGCATATGTGCATCAATACAAACAGGTAGGAGAAGATGAAGGCATAGTTAATATATTGTGGCCGGGAAAGCTAGGATATGTAACAGCAATGTCCCAAGAACACGTGACTAGATGTTGATTTTTAATATCCACTGCGGTGGGGAAGCCGCCGTCTTTCTATTAGACAATGCACGTAGCAGTGCATCCAACACGCTGTCTCCTTATCGCAAACTCGCCCATCACGGGCTCCAGGGAATATCTATCTACATGTATAAACAGCAGATTACTACAGACATGTATAGAAAGAAAATCGTACTCACGAGAGCTATTTTGTGTGAACCACTTAGCTATCTTGAGCACTCAAAATAGCAATCATATAACGTGTGCACTATATGCTAAATCGGGAGACGAGATAGCAACATATCTTTTATTTAGTAAAGTGTTATGAGTGGGCAATTCAAGGAGGTGTTTAGACTTGGAGATGGCATCAATGTTTTAGATATATCATTCTTAATTATTGTCGATTGCATACAAGAAGTCAAATATCAAGGGGTGGCAGGAGCCTCCTAGGCGGGCAACTTCAGTAGCATGTTTTTGTGGCAAGCTTGGGCGTCGAAAACCGTCGAATGCTTTCGTTGATTGTGTGTAGAGCACAATTGAGCGCCACGAGTGTTCTGATGGCTGTCATGATATTATTGCGGGCACACTGTTATCTAGCTCGATCCTTATATAGCACTCCCAGGTAAGGATTTCCTTTTTTTACGTTTCATTTTGCCGCGAATTTAGATCAATGAGCATTACGTTGTCGTCAACCGTCACTGGCAGGTATTTGACAATGTTACGTCATACACCTAAATCCTAGATTTACTCTTGTCAATTTGATTCATCTTATATTTCGAACTCCCGTTTGCCTTTCCTCGACCGCCCATCATTAAATGTTGTGCCAATATAGTGACCTGAAATCGAATCGCTTGGGAATAATGACAGTTGTCTGAATCGCAATAAATTAACAGGTACGTCGCTCATTTGATTAGCGCTTTCATCAAGAGGCCGTCCTCATGGTAGACAGGTTCATTGCAGATTTGTGCTCGGAATTTAATCTCCCGAAGCAATCAGAGAAGAGCGAAAGATATATCTTCATATTTAGAAGACAGATGAAGACCGTTGCGACCTAAGTGAGGAGCGGAATTGTGGGGCGCAGCTAGTGACGCTTGCAAATGGCGTTAGTTTGATTAATAACCAGTGCTACGCGTGGAAGAAACACATTAGCCATCAGATATAATCCTGCAGCTTAGACAAGCACCTTACAATGATTGCATTACGCATTCACAGTAGTGTGAGCAACAGCCCACTTGTCTATTTGAAGCTATCTTGTCTATCTTATAGGTGCCTGTTTGGTTCGATTATTGATCAGACCTGCATCTGGAGAAATGCTAATTTATTAGTTTTATTTATTTATTTATTTTTTTTTTTTTTTTGCAGAATTTCCCCTATTGTGTGATATACCGGGGAGGGGGGAAGGGTTGTAGGAATAATGGGCAGCAACCATTTTGAGTTACAAGTTTAATTTTGTATTTATTCTTCAACAACTTCTGCGTAAGTAAAATACATTTCTCCATGATCTTTCAATGCGTTAATGACTTGTTTGTAGAACTCGCTGAAACCGCGACCCAACGTTCAGCACATATCAGTTCATTGTCGCTTGCAGAATGTTGACCTCGGAGAGTACGATTGCAGAGCACACCACAAATGACAAAAGCCTGAACAAGTGGGGTACCCCATCCACAACCACGATTACAGAACAAGTAAGTGCGAATGAATTTCGGAGCCACACCTCATAACATGCATGGGCCCGAGCAATGTGTTTGTTGTGCCAATGCGCATTATTCTGCTGAAAGAGCGGGTCCCTTGCAAGCAAGCCGTGATGTTTATCTTTGATCGCTATATAGACATTTTTTCGAGAAGTCGGGCGGAGTACGCAGCTGTGATGGTAATTCGTTTCCCCAAACACAAGCAGTCAATGTAAATCACTCACTTGGAATCCAAGAAAAATCCCATTTATTATTTGTTATTGGTGTCTTTCAAGGGATTAAGATCAACGATGCCACCACGCCATGGGTTGAAACTTGCTTTCTTGAGTTGTATGTTCTGCGAACAAAATTATAACCCATTAAAAGTATGTATCACAATCAAACACAAGGATATCATTGTCAAACTTGTAAGGCTTTTTTTTATACCATATCCAGGTGAAAATTATAATATATTCGCAAAGCGTGCAGCACTTAACAAAATTTAACGTTGTACATACTGATGACATCAGGAATATACCCTAATGAGGCTCATTTTTATAGAATTTTTCTTAAAAAAAAAAAAAAATCTTTGTATCGCTTTGCTATAGAATTTGTTTTTGAAAAAAAAATCTATATATTGCTTTGTCTGTTGGTTATATAATTATTTTATTTTATTCTATATATCGTGTTGTTTGTGTGGCGGTGGTGGTGGTGTGTGAGATGGTGTGTGTTTATGTGTGTGTGATTTTTTTTATAGATTTTTTTCCGAAAAAAAATCAGTGAATTTCTAAAGTTTTAAACGGGGTCGGCTCTAGCTCATTCATTATTCAAGCTATGGCTTTGTATTATACACTAAACAATTCTGTGCGACGAGATGTACAGCAAAGCCTATCCTTATAACGGCGTTAGGCTGCACCATTCTTGCGCAATCTTGCATAATAGTAATTACGATATACTCAAAGTCCAATATCTCAGTTGTTATGCAAGCTGTGACATTGGAATTGATACAGTACAGTGCTATAGTATATCCATCTGACTAAATCTGCAGTTTTAATTAATTACATCAAAGTTGAAAGTCATGGTGTTATTTACGCAATCCATTGCATAAATTATTGATTATTATGAATTTTGTAAATTTGTATATGTTTTCTTGGTAGAATGATGCGTGCGCGCTGTTTAGTCTTCAAAGAAAATGACATATTTCATTGTATTTGTCTCTGTTTAAGTAAAAGCCACTGTAGGTGACACCCTGGCAATTACTGCACCATTTCTCAGGGTTTTTTTTTATATTATCTCTTTTTGTTCAGAATTTTTTTCTTCTCTTGACTATTTGCTTTCCTCCTTGGAATCATCCCTAAAATTCTATACCATAGGCTTTGACTGACTTCTTGTTTTCGTTTCTGTTTTTTCTTGGCCCGCCCATTAAAAAAAGGGAACAAAGAGAGTATTAACACACGTGTAAATGGTGAAACAATTTAACAAAGAGGCGATCTGATTGGCCAGGATGCTGGGCGCGGCCATAAGTCTCGTATAATCTGCAATGTTGCGCCTGGACTTGCTTTTGAAATGGAAGAATAACCAACATCTTTGATAAGAGATTTAGTCTAATTCCGGCCTAATTGATCGGGAGTGAACCCACGATCGGTCAGAGTTGATGCCCTTGGTTTTGCACTATTATACCTTTTGTCGTCAATACAATTACAATCATTTTGTTATCACACCAAAGAGTGAAGATCCAATGAGCAGATGAGGTGCTAAACAAAGAAACGATTTCTGTTCGACAGAGTCGTCCTATTAGATGCCCATTACATCCATTGCAAACGAAGCAAAAGTAATGCAGAGCACTGGCAATCTATTGGCTCCACTGTCAACACATGAATTCACAGTAGGAGCTCATTATCAAGACTGTAATAATACTAATGCTGTAACCGTATGAAGACCGTTGTGTGTTCTTTGAAGATATAAATCATATATTATAATCAAACCAGGTAGAATTGAGCTGATTTACACCTTGTGCCACTCATGAGTGATGATTTACTTAAGTATGCACTAATGACAACCAGTAGAGTAGGTTCAGGGTAGTAGGTTCATGCCATGTGAGGACTTATAATTGGCCGGCCCAAAGTAGCCATTGAGCAGAAAAATTCTGTCAGCAACCAGGTGAACAGAATGTGATGTTCCTCCGAATGATTGCTGCTAGAATCAAGGTATCCGACATGACGTGCATTTCGAAGCTGAAGCGCCTGAGGAAGAGCACATCTAAGAACTATCTACATGCATGAGGGGCAGATAATTTGCATCTCCGCCTTCAAGTTTATTTATGGGTATGTGTTAATTGAGTGTGCTGTTGGCCCTATCAGTGACGAGGATTAGGACCCGCCTCCACCCCACCCCTAAGCCATCCTTAAAGATGACGAATAGAGCTTCTAGAAATTCTTATACTAATATTCGAATTTAATTGTTGTTTGCATAATACATATTCACTACATTAATTATACTCCTTTTTTTCAGTTCCGATGCTAGACCTGACAGTGACGAGAACCATAATGGCACGCCTTCTCCTCCTCCCCCTCCACCCGTACCTCCACCTTCACCTCTACCCCAGGAGAATCAAATTTAATTGTTCTTACTGTAGCCTGAATATTAAATAAACTATGTATCCCTATACTCACTTCGTATTCTGTGATTTTTCATGTTTTTCAGCCCGGAAACTTGTGTTCCTTAAAATTATTGTAATACATTGTATCTTTTTTTTTGTCAAAGCTCAATCTCTATGAAACTCATATGTAATAGACACCGATATAAGGAAAACATGAATGTCAAATTTTATTATGATATAATACCTGTAGCCTGAAATATGCCGAAATGAATATTAATTAATTAATCAAGACTTTCATTTGCGAATTTCTCAGAATGACGGTTTTTGAAGTTTCGGACTTCAAAACGCTGTACCTTCGCAACTCCTAAAGATATCCACATTATTTTTGCACCAAAATACTCAGGAGAGAGTCAGCTCTCCGCTGATGCCAAATCTTTATACATGTGACCTGTTTTGCCGTGGACCCTCGCAAATTATCTATTTTTTTGGTCACTTTTGGGACATATACTTTTATAAACTGTAACGGAAAGTACGACATGCAGAATAGGAGAATTGTATATACAGGGTGATGGAACAGGTATGGGTCAACGACATCGATCTCCAGATTTAAATTGTTTGAAATAATGATAATAATCAAGTTCAATATCTTAACTAGCCTTTCCATTTTTAAATTTTGATCTCAAATATCCTTGATATTGCCAATGCTGGACACGCCTGGGTCCTGATGGGGCTATCACGAAGTATAATAAGGGAATCGGTCAATTTATGTTCCCTGCTAAGTCTTCTTATGGACTGGCATTATGGAAAGAGCTTCTAAATGGCCAAAGTATTACTGTACGCATGAATCAATAATAATAATAATACAAATTTTATACCTGAACATTTCCGATTTATTACATGCACGAGTGCTTTAAAAACTTGTAAAAACCTCTCTTTTTAATATTGCATTTAGTTTAATCAAGTGATTACTTCAAACTGCCGATTGAAATATTGTACTTTGAGGTGTTCAATGATTTGTAATGGAGAAAATTTCACAAAGTTTTACCTTATAATAAGCAATCGTATGTAGATCATACTTATTCCCACAATAGTTAAATGCTGATCAACGAATCTTGGACAATTTTATGCCGCTGAGTAGCATCGTATCCCTATATGTTCAATGTTTAAGAAAAGTAAATTATAGAAAGAGGGTGTTTAATTAAGTTTCCTGGGTTTTGAACTGAGCTAACTTTCAGATTTGCCTATATGTCTATAAACATAGACAGACACAAAGGGCAAAGAAGGATATTCTGGTTCATTGAGACGACGACTATTGAGGGCATTACGACGAAACGAGGCAGCAGGGCGCACAAGGACAGTATTGTGGGCACGGGGTGACAAACGACGTGACGTCGTGGCATTCGTGAGGATAATGAGCTGCATCAATTTGGCTTATGTGCCACGGGATGAGCATGGGCGGAGTACTTAAGTAGCACTTGCCAAAGGTGTTGCTGGACCGCATGGAAGACGCGGGTAAATCATTGCATGGGAGGGTTAGCAAGAGGTGTGGGTCATTGTGGGTAAGGTGGAGAGGGTGGAGGGCAATCAGAAGAAGATGAAGCATTGAAAAGGCAAACGGATTTGAGACGGAGGAGACGAAGAACCGAATAAGCAGAATAGGAAGTGACTTGGATACACTTTAATTGGCTTAGAAATGCTGGCATTTGGTCCACTTTGTCCAGACTTTGTTACATTCATGATTCTGCATTCAGTGACATTGGCCACGGGATGATGAGGAATAATATATGAGTGTCGCTCAATAAGTCTGCAGCCCAACAAAGAATGCACTGGCATGGAAACCTAAAATTTGGACCTAATACAGGACAGTCGTCCTGATTAATACAGAGTGTCAACATTTCGAGTTTACGAGTAAGCCACGGGACTAATGCTAAGTTGATGCTCATTCGTGAATAAAAGCTTCTGTTACATATGATGGTTGTTTAGACACTCTCTAAAGAACGACGATAAATTGATTTCACAATTTTGAGTGTTTTGTTGTACGGGAGATGAAGGTGGGCAAGTACAATGAGTTTTGACCTTCACAATTAGAGAGTAATATTTTTTTTGCAAATGAACGAGACAAATGATTGCAAATTGTGGAAGGCCTCGGTGTCAATGAATCGATGAGTTTAATGAAGGTATTTGATCGTTTGAACCATCTACAAAATATTATTGGGATTATTGGTTCTTTCTCAATGAAAGGCACATAGGTCCGGAAGAGGCGAGAGGCTGATCGGAAATCAGCTAGAGTGATCAAACGACCCTTCTTCAGGGAGGATTTCCATTCCTCGGACTTTTATGTTTTTCTCTTATTAGGGGAGATGAGTGATCAAAAGGCTCTAATATCAACATGGAATACATGTACGTTGTCTGCCCCACAAGGATTACCAACCACATTAAATGAATGACTTTCGGCCCGCTTTTACTTCCCGATCATATTGACCCATGCGAGTGCATGGCCGCTAGATATGGACTCTAACTCTTGTGAGAGAGCTTCTTAAGTGATTGCCTGGTGACCCGTATGTACTCATATGTCAGTGTCTCTACTCCTTATGGAGGTAAATCTTATAGCTGGTGATTTAACATTATTACCCAACACGCTCCTCTCGACTAACCAGAACCGCTATCAGCCCTACTGAAATCGACATTGAACGCGTCGAATCACCGGGTCTGACATGAATTTGTTGTATAATCATGAACTTTATTTTTTGAAAATGGCTTCCAAATTGAATTTTGAAGTTTCGGTTCCAGGTGATTAGAAAGTGAATATGGAGAAGTCAGGGAGGGAAGACGTGTCATGCCTCTGGAAAACCGATCACGCATGAATCGTACAGCTTTCGGCCAATGAATTATGTATCCCCAATCTATGTTCCCTCGTCTATCTGTATAAACAATACTTTGCCAGTTTAAAGAAAACAATCAAAATCTATTAAACGCATATTAATTTTGATATTTTTTGACTGATGTGAAGTATATATGATCGTCCCAGGACAGACTATTTTTTTTTATTCCTAACAAGGTGGTCGTCGGTAACGTTTCTATTAATTCATCTTGTATTTTAAGGTTTAATTTAGCTTTTCTGTCAGTATTATTTAATAAAAATATTATTGAGTGGGTTTTGAATGTATTCAGACTAGGTCGATTAGCTCTGAACCAAATGCTAAGCTTATCTGTCTTCATTTAGCGTTTTAGTCATGCTATTAATGTTACTGCTAGTTATGAATATATTAGTATCATCAGCGTACATTACTGGGAAAGTGTGTTTAACCTTAACCTCGTGTGTCTTTTATATTATAAATGCATGTAATTTTATTTTATGTCAAGCGCATGGCAACTTTATCTTATAATTGTCATTTTGCACTATATAAATGAATACATATTTTTTTTAAATAATAGGCATAACCTAAGTCATTTACATAAATTAAAAACAGTAAAGGCCCCAGAATGCTTCCCTGAAGTACTCCACAGGTAGCAGAGCTCTCATCTGATTACATAAGTCCATTCTGAGAGGGTGGAGGAAATCAGGACACTCTGTTGGCGGTTTGACAGAAATGATAGAAATTATAATTTCTGCAAAAAAAGAGAAATTGAGATGAGGGCTATGAAATTAGCTTTTTTTGTGGATTGACTTAACGTGGAAGTAGGCTTTTGCTCGCGAAATAATCTACTGAGTGGAAGTAAGCTTGCAGCGATACCGGTAGTGGCATGAAAGGGCAAGGCCTTTTGCACTTGGGGTATTGAAGGGGACTAGCGTCCGGATGAATATCGTGAGCTACATGTATGTGTATATTCCATCATACATCAACAGTTTTTTCAACCCGTGCAGCGAAACTTCCATCTCCCTAATACTCGTCATACTATAAAAGTCCCAATTTTACGACCCCTTCATGTATAATGATGTCTGAGCTTTTGTTTTTTTCGAATCTGTGCACCCCCTGGAACCTTACCATCTCCCCGCACTTCTTGTGCCCTTGTTCCTGCAAGTTTTTCCGACTCTCCACATTGAAGGGCAAGTCTCTCCATTCTTTTACTTTTCTTATACATATATACTGTTATGCTGTATTGAGATTCGTCCTGGGATCGATTCAGGTAATTTTTCTCTAACGGTGATGGATAGTAGGCTCCAAATACCGGTGTGCTAATTTCTACTGTATAAATGTATCTATAAAAGGTAGCAAGCTGTTAAAAGTAAATTTCTGATATAGAAAGTTTCTGTGTGCAAACAGTAAAATGAGTAGAGTTGGAAGTAAGTACAAAGCCTGATTAGATCAGAAAATTATAGATAGGCCTAGGTACAAGTGATAATTGACAATTGTGGTACATAGACTAAATGAATGGATCTTTTTTACTGAACTCTGACACTATTATAGAACACAGTATTAGCAGGCTCTCCATAAATAAAGGCGATTAGGGGACGTCGGGCAAAGCACCCAAAGAAATCCTTTTGTTGTTTCATGATGATGCCGGAGGTGACAGGGTTCCAGATCTCTAGGAGCAGGAAGTGCTACGGAGGCCCTGTATAGATATTGAATAGCGGCCATGTACCATTTATAATAATATTTATTTCATTTCAACGACGTGCGAATACAAGTGAGAGGGCATGGCAGAAGCACAGGTGCTTTTGTGCCACAAAATTTTAAACGCTTTATGTAAAACAGAGAGAGCATAAGAAGTAAGATACATTGGAGAAAATTATAAGGGTTTGCAAAAACTGGAAAGAAGAAGAAAAAAGAGAACAAA
Source organism: Capitella teleta (assembly GCA_000328365.1). Taxonomy (NCBI): domain Eukaryota; kingdom Metazoa; phylum Annelida; class Polychaeta; family Capitellidae; genus Capitella; species Capitella teleta. The sequence continues at coordinate 196,751 of KB308962.1, read as the reverse complement.
AAGAGAACAAAATAAATTAGAAAATAAGAACTTTTTTTCAACACACATAGATGTATATAAAAAAAGGATAAAGTTAAACATCATACAACAAAGTTGTTAGCTTGAGGTCTCATAATTGTAATAATTGATTGTAACATCAGGATATAATAAACCATAATATCAGAATTGATCCACCTGATTTCTGTCCATTTCCTGAAATGGGCTCACTGTGGGTTTCCTTCCGATGTCATGTGCCGCCCATTACGCCGATGACCTCAGTTAGCATTCCAATTATATAACTGCCAGAGATCTCGATCATGAACAATACGCAAGCTAGAAAATAATGGTTTCATAGAATAGCTTACTGTCTTTCATCTGTACTATAACTGTTAGGTCATCTGTGTTCTTTCATTCAGAGATAGCTCTCAAACACCACAATGAGGAGGGATTTCGAAAATTTTAAGGTGGGTAATTGTGTGTGCACGTGCGTGGCACGTGAAACGCAAGTTATTCATAGATAACGAGGGGCTAATTTCATGGTAGATTTGTTACAAAATTCTTGGATCGAACAAAAATGGACGATCTTCCAGTTCGGATAATTTTTATAGTTTATCAGCAACTTGGCAGATTTCTTTTACATATAATGTGTGCGAATGAAACATACCTAAAACAAGTGTTCCTTCAGTAATTATTATCTAGCTCTCAGCTCGAAAAAGAAACATAAAATTTTTGTTTGAAGCAAGAGAATTGATATTATATCTCGAATAAAGGTCAATCCGGAGGCGTATAACGATACAAAATTAAGTAGGGGGCACCGGATAGCTCAGTCGGTGTGTCCGGCTGGATGCAATCGCATGCCGACCGTGGAGGTTAAGGTCCAAGGTCAAAAGGAAGTGAAGATTGTGAATCACAATTGAAATCATTAAAATTATTGTAATTTGCTAAAATTATAATTCTTTGATGACACTGCAGTGCTGCTCAACTACCTGACAAGGCCAGATGCCGTGTACTACTGTGTATGAAGGCACGCAGGATGAATAATCCTTTTGATTTATAGATAAGAGTAGGGAACCCTGGTCCCGGGCTTCTGTTCTGGCACCCGTATCAGCCGAATGGATTGGGTGGAGTCATTAAACCCAACCATATGCCTCATGCTTCACTCTTATAACAAATTAAGTGTATGATTACGTACATCGAAGTCAGCCGTCCTCCTGTTGGCATCGGCAGGATTGCTGAAAACAATGGGTTCAAAGCATAAGTGCTCCAATTTCCACTACTTTGGGCACGACAACATACTCTGTTATCTATAGTAGAAGTTCACCGGTCTCTTTATGGGCAAAACTTGCGTCTTGGCTACCAGCACTAAAAGCCCCGAGAAGGGCAGAAGAGTGTCTGCAAATGACGGCTGCATTACTTTGATAGCATTCATTATGATACCATCTATGTCAACCGTGGCTCTGTTATTCTCACTGCATATCCACGAAAACGATTTTTATGTGATGTGATGGTTTACAGGCAGAAAGAGAAAATCTTCCGCAACATTTTCCTGTTGTAAGTTCTCCAAGAGGAGGTGTTTCTCTCATGTCAGTAAATGCATAGATCTTGACAGGTCTGTAATTTTGTTCAGAATGGCATGGCAGTAGAAGGCTAGAAGCCAACCATGAATATGTTACAAACGAATTTGGGACTACTAGTATGAGGAATTGATTGCAAGTTTGCAACATTCCCTCGAGATTGACTGTCACTCCATCATTACCGCGCTTTTGTTTTTTGTTTTGATTGATAAAATTATTATTATTATTATTATTATTATTATTATTATTATTATTATTATTATTATTATTATTATTATTATTATTATTATTATTATTATTATTATTATTATTATTATTATTATTATTATTATTATTATTATTATTATTATTATTATTATTATTATTATTATTATTATTATTATTATTATTATTATTATTATTATTATTATTATTATTATTATTATTATAACAAATTGATGACAATGGGGAAATAAATAAGATGAAACAAATGAAGAAGAAAAAATAATTGAATAAATAAAATAGGCATGCACTATGTAATGGAGTTGGCGTGCAACGAGGATATCTTCCTTGCTTATCTTCGTCAGAAGCATTCATGGTGTATATAATTATGCGCAAATCTTGCACGTGGTCAAAATCGCACATAATTACGACGGATTTTCTGGTTGTCTATTTTCATTATACGTTCGATAAAAAGTCTTGAGTGAAACATACATTCTACCCTCCATGCTCTCATACTTATTCAAGACAGAAAAGCTTTGACCTTCTCAGGGGCTATTTGGGTGTAAAGAATATTATGATATGTGCTACGCATACAAGACATGTACCGATAAAGTAAAATGTTGAAGAAAAGAAAGTACCGCGAGTAAAATATATTTAAATTGACTGAATTCACTAATTGAATTGGTCTAAGTGAAGCCAGGATGTGCCCAGGATTACAGATGGTGGGGAAGGGGTGGACTTTGACAATGCGATTCATACTGGACTTCTGGTAGCGCTTTAGAATACGTTTATATTTAATACTAAATTATGCTCTGACAGATTCGTCTGTGCTAATTTCTCATCTTGACAGATCAGGGGTGGCGATGGGTCAGCATCACGAGTTACTGTTCATTAACCATGCAATTAAATTCCATCGATCAATAATTATGGTGCTTAGGAGATCCAGAATTATCTGCAGGAATCTGATGGAAACTTCACGATCTAGAATTATACATGTAGGGAGTGAAAACAGTTGCACTGAGCTCATGCAGGAAGCAATCCCTTACCAGGGTTAGTGATGTACATGTACAAATGTAGACCAATGGCATAAACAACCATAGCAGTATTCCCTCTTTCTCTAATGGAAGGGATTGTGCCCCGGCGCCGGAGGTGCATGCACCCACGGGATATGTCTGTCAGAGCAGTGCATAGCAAAATGACAATGTTCGCTTCCAGGTGATCCTTCTTTGTTTTTCTCAATGCAATGCCCAGTGGGTTGAGCGGAGATTACATTGTATTGAACACGTGGGAAACAATAGTAATACCCTCGTCAAAAAGAATGTGATCAAAACATAAGGCCAATCTTTGAAATGCATTACATCAATCATGCCGCTTTTAATTGCAGGACAAGTCGGGGTGAATGACCGCTCTTCAGACACACCCAAAATGCGGTTTTCTTTAGAATACACGTATTATTTTGTGTGAATGTGCCATCGTTTATGGATAATACAGCGGATTACTATCCATATAAAGAAATTTCAAGAGACAAAGTGTACATAAATATTACAATAATTTATGAGAGTTAGAGAGTTGTGAAATGACATTATGCTCTAATTTAGTAAATTGAGACCCAAGTCAACATGGATACCCATGCAAAATTACACGTACACTTTTGTATAGAGTGGTTCAAAGGTTTATTTACAAATAATGTTTTTTTTTTTGTGATCGAGTGTCACAAAAGTGCTATTTTTTCTAAAGCCAAATCATTTATAGTTAGAAGGGCCTCTAATCGATATAATAATAATGTTATGTCACCTATTTTAGTGTTTTTTTCTCTAATAATTTATAATTATAACCCAAAGACACTGGGTCGTAGCGCGTTACATTTTTCACTCGTAGTCACTAGTCATCATATAATCACTTGCATTCAACTCGCTCGACCAGCGATGTTGATTTAATTTCGCTTATTCCAAGAGATCGCATAGAATATTCGTAACTTATTTAATAGTAAGAATTTAGGAAAGGTTGCTCAACACTTTATAACAAAGCATAATCACAGAGAAATATTTTGGGTGAGGTCGCGATAGACTCAATCATCTTTATTTACTGGTCTCAGGCGTTAATGAAAAGAAGCACCGGCACACACCAATGAAAACTCACCCCTATTTTGGAACATCCATTTCACTCGATTTCACATGACGTCACTTGGAATTCCCAAGATGCCTCACAAGGCGAGGCGAGTGAAAATTATTTCAAATTATTTGCTCAATACGAACAGTTGACTAAATGTTACTATAAATAGGTACCACCTGTCATCGGTGTGTGCCTGTGTCATATATATATGACCAGGGAACCAGTGAATCATCTTTAATGGCATCCAATTCGATTCAATTCATTATTAGCATTCATCTTTTCTTTGTGGGAGGGATACATGCAATATACATGGGTGTGTGATACAATGTTTACTACAATCCATCGAGAAACAGCTGCACGAGCAACAACTACGTCGGTTTCTTCTCGGGTTCAATTTTATGCAGGTACAAAAATAAAATAAAAATGATAGGAATGGTATCATGACATAATTGTTAGACTCAACATACACCAAGTATTTATTTATCTTACAGACATGACATTTGATATGGAATATGTTTTCTTGTGAGAAACTTCTTTGTTTGAATGGCTATATCTGCATCATCTCCGGAGCGATTTCGATGCCTTTTGAGTTTTTTGATAGCTCACTCATATAAGCAAATTGTGTACGTTTGGCGGTAATATCCGCACGTATAGCCATGTATGATCGAAAAGTACCAACACACCCCAAAATAACATAATTTCAGGCTCTAAAATTCAGCTCAAATTGTCGGACATTTCACTTGATATCTCATGATCGAATCGAGCGATTACCCTCTATTTTGGATCACATCTTTGAGAAGCATTATTCGACAACTTGATGCAGCCAATTGGTCTGAGGTTGTAGCACTGCTGAGATATGGGTTAAAAAAGAAACCAATTGCGGGACAAGTGGGTATACAAGGTCACCCACAAAAGACTTCACGAAGAAACGATCGCTTCCTTATCCACGTTTTTGAGTATCATAGGACAGCAACAATGAGCACCCTTCGAGCTTGATGACAGAAAACCGGGGAAATCAGGGTTTCCCTGACACTGGTTCACGCCACACTGATCCATGCTGGTCTGCGAGCCAGAAGGCCTGTTTGAAAGCCCCTGCTCCCCGACAGACACCGGGATGCTTGCCTCAACTGGGCCAGGACCCACCTTCGAATTCAAGATGCCCAATGGCAGAATGTTGCATTCAGCGATGGGGCTCGTTTTACATGCAAGATGACAGGAACCGGGTGTGGTGGCGCAAACATGAATTTTACCCTGAGACGTGTGTTCAGCCCAAATTTCAATCCGGCGGTAGTGGACCAACAATTTGGGCAGCTTTCCGTAACCGTGCAAAATCTCCAGTCCTTTTTTTCTGGAGGCCACACTGAGCCAAGTGGGCTACAGGAAGATCCTGGAAGAAAATGCTTTTATTTTCTTGGGAGAGCTTTTGTGAGAGTTTTTTTTTTGTTTCAAGATGAATGACAACACTTCACGCCACAAAACCAAGAAAATCTAAAAATTCCTTGATTCTGTAGACGTAATTCGTCTCCATTGTTCAGCTTGCAGTCCAGATAGGAATCCCTTCGATACCTTGTGGGCAAAGCTTTCCACGCGATTGATCAAAAGGGAGGTCCAGCCAAGAAACCTGGATGAATTGCGTCAATATCTGACGGGAGAGCAGGATGCTATCCCTGTGGAAATTGTTCACATGCCTGGAAAAATTCCGGCTCTGTACAACACTTTGTAGTGGTCGAAACCGCTTAATTGTGAGCATGGGTTATGCAATTCTGAATAAACTGTTTCGTTTTAATTGTTTTCAGCTTGATCAGTGGGCTGGGATGTGAATTAAGGCAATGTGATATGAAAACCACAAAATATTCTCATTTTAGGATCTCTATTCAACTTTGCTAATACATCCTCATACAATCAAACCACGGGAGAGTTAGTGATGGAGTTTTACGGCTCCACCCAATCCGATCGGATGATACGGGCGCCAGAACAGAAGGCCCGGGACCGGGGTTTCCTCCTACTCTTATCGATAAATCCTAAGGGTTCTTTATCCTGCATACCACCATAGACAGTAGTACACAGCGCCCGGCCTTGTTACGCAGTTGGGCAGCACTGCAGAGTCACCGAAGAATTACAATTATAACGAATTACAATTATAATTCAAAGGTCAAACATGTTAAAAATGAAATTTTAGGCCTTGGTTCGAGCACAGGACATATATATTTTAGCCATCTGCGGCTTCAAAATGCTTATTTAATGATATATGAAAATAGTCAAGAGTCTCCTATCACACTCTCTTCGGGGTCTTATGACGTCATAAGACTCCACCCTGAACCCTGGGGTACAAAAGTTTTATTGATACACTCACAATTCCATTTAATGTTGATCAAATAAATAAATAAATAAATTTACTCAATTGCGACTATATTTGCAACACACTTGATTGAGTCGGAAATCATAACGCATGAACATAATAATCGTAATGCTATAATCGGTCAATTAGGAACGAGGTGATAGCCGACCACACATTGCTGCATAAGTTGACGTGAGTCGTTCATTATCTAATCTCAGAAATTAAACCGTTTAGCTCTATCCATTACATACAACATGACGTACGTTTTGTAATCGGAGAGAAAGGTTCCAGGAACCAGACCCCAATAGGCATGTATATGTACATTCCAAGTATGATCCAATGTCTGCCCCGCTTCAAAATAAGACAGTGGGCTGTAAGATAATTTATGGTAGCATACTGAATAATATTGTGAATTGATTGATTTGAGTAGAACCCGGGTGTTTTGTGCCCACAAAACACCTGAGTTTTGGAAGAGCAGTTCAGCCATAATTAGCGTTCTTGCATTACGCCACTTCCCCCGCACACGTGACACGGTTATCAACTATTTATGATTGGCACTTGCTAGAACGTGCGTCAAGTCTTGAAACAGATGGTACAAAGGAATGCTAGTGACATCATTCAGCCATCAACGTAATTGGCAATTATCCAATGTCCATCAACGTGCGGTCAGATAAAATGGATTACTTCTCACGGGAGGGGGGGGGGTTGACAGCAGAGTGTTTTTCTAGGCACTTGGCTGCAACGCAGACTCCTTATTTTATTTTTCATTTTATTTTTTTCTTCTTTGAGGGATAAAATAAATTATTCATTTTGTACAGCGCAATATCCACCAAAGTGCTCAAAGCGCTGTCCATAAACCACGAATTTTTATTTATCTGGTTATAAGGTACGCATTTTTAATTCCAACCGAACTGTGCGTCGGTATACACGGAGTTCAAATGAAAACGACAAACTTAGATGACATTTCACAGTCATTGTACAACATGTCCGCCTTTGTGGATCAGGAGCTTCCGAAGAGGCCCTCTCGTGAAAGTACAGAGCACGTGGCACCTATTACCGCCATTGTGTTTCTGTAGATTGTGTACAAACATCCCGATTGTCCCAATCAGGAAGAAAAAATTATTCTTCAGAACAATGATTGTGCCATTTGCGAGACAAAAGGATTCCGCCAAATAAACTCTAGCGAGTGAGAGGCGGTTCGTTGTAATTGTATTTGGAATCCATTCCTCACGGAAAAGCTAATGCCCTGCGCCCACTGTGCAGTGTCGCTCCAATCCAATGCATCAATTACGTCGCGTGGGGCTTGCGGACTCTTTCTGACCATCTGACAATAATGGCCGAGATGCAAAAGTGAAAAACACTTTCTGTGTGGCTCGTTTCATAGCCAGGTAGATAGACCGCATGACATAACATCAAAGCTGAAGTTTTTTGGCATTTTGTTTTGTTAGCTGCACACGAGATTGACATTCTATAGGCGGCTACACGATTCGTAATTTAAGCTACAGTAGCATGGTTTAGAATGCCCATATGTAATCAATTGACTGTATGTGTGGCCACGAAATAGTCGTATAAATGGATCTAATTTCGACGAACATCGTTAAAACGTCACAATGAATATGTGACGGTTTCGTCAAACTGGAGAATTCAAACACCTTCGACGACTCGGGTGTTTGCAGTGACGTCAAAACGCCACGCTCTTTATAGCTGCTCACGAACTATAGAGCCGCAATCAAAGACAGATTCGAAAACCTTCCTAATATGTGCATCCACAACATTCGCAATTCCTGTTTTTCTGACACGGTTGACATTGCGACGCGCATATACCGTGTGATTCAAGATTCGACTATCGGAATCTCCAGGGTCGTCCTCAATGGGCTAGTGTCAGCTGTGTTTGATAAAACAATGATGCCTTGAACTCCACAAACGGTCGCAAATTTATCCTTAGCAAAACATCTTCTGGACAAAAAGTGTATGACGGTGTTGTGGATTTTGGAAATAGTGCACCAGTCCCTAATCTTTATTCTAAACAATTGAATTGTAAAGAGTGTGTGCATCTTATCATGGGGGCCGCGATGGCGCAGTGGTAGCGCGCTCGCCTATTGTGGGTCGTGTGTTCGAATCCAGGTGGAGCAACCTGCCGGGTTCGCGGCCTGAAAACCCTCATGCCCACCACAGCATAACACATTGCATAGTGTCGAATTGTAGTACCTGGTTGGATGAAGATGGCTTGTTGGATGAAGATGTTATTGTCATTGTCTAAGTGGTTGCTTCTTAGTTGATGCATCACTTGTGATCATAGCTTTGGGGGGTCCTATTACCAGGGAAATTGTGGGCAGCGTGTCAGAGAACACCATTCCGGAATTGTATGATCGTTATTTAAAACTAATTAATTTAATTTTAATTAAATTTTATGATCAGATAGAACAGCAATTCGAATCCCCATACTTTCGAACACGTTTACACACGTTTACACACGTTTACACACGTTTACAAACTGTTATACGTACAAGCCAGCCTAATGAGAAGAGTTACCACCACGATCGAGAAGTCTCAGACTCAGCAAAATAGTGAAATATATTGTTACGTCAAAAGTTCAATCAAGTGTCCCCTATGTCCTCAACGAGGCACCGATAAAACATAAAACTGTTTGGAATTGTTTTAAGATTTAAAGACAACAGAAAGCATCGGCTCACAATTTCTTGATTTGAGGCACCGAATAGTTATGTAATTGATGGTGATTCGGTGCCATAGGTCATGAGAAGGAGCCGCATTAAAGACCTTTTTCTGTATTCATGAACATGTCTGAGCTGTGTTTACGAGGGATAATAAAGCAAAACAGAGGGTTCTTGAGCCATCCATCATGTGACGATGACCGCCAAGTCTGCCTCGTCGCTATAGTAGAAACAGCTCGCCAGATGTAAGCCACAGGTCACTTTTGGGGGTAGAGCACGCTTCATGCTTTCCAGGATTCTCTCTGATTTAGAGAAACTATTTAGTTATATTAAAGAATATTCAGGATTTTTAAAAAGTTTTTTGTCTACATATCGTTTTGTTTGTCCATGACGTGTCCGTCTTTGTCCGAATTTGTTTTCGCGATAGCTAATCTGACGAACGTACAAAATGCACAAAAATGCAAATCAATGATGATAATGGCAATGCCCACCTCCCATCGAATATAATTTGATGCTCTGTGAGCCTCAATTACTCAGTAATCAACTTATTTATTTGTGTCTCGAACTACTACTTATCAGTCTGAGAAATACACCTTTTCGGTGCATTTATGCGTCGATTGATTTGTGGTATATATGACATTTTACAATAATAATACCTTTAATCAACTTAACTTTGTTTGAAAGATATTTTGCTCACGAGTTCAATGATTTCAGCTCGTTCATCCACTATATACGTAACAATACACGGTCCCTGGTGTGCCGAACGTTGTCATGTGAGCAGCTTTTGTGTTAATTCACATGCCTCCAATTATATCACAATCGTCTAAGCCTCCGAAAACCACATACAAATACGGTCGTTATTCTGAGGCTTCGACGATTGGGATTCAGACTATTATTGACTATTTGTCCTACTACTTCTTGGAATGCTCCCTAAAAAATCTTTATTTCAGGCTTTGACTGATTTCTTGGTATATAAATATTTTTTTCTTCTTCATGAAACCAAAATAATTGAATAGGCGAGACTGTTCGTAACTCATATCAACGAGACCAGAAAATAACGATGAAAATAAGAAAGATTGCGCTGCGCTCACCATACCGTCTGTCGTGCATGCACCATGATCCGTCATTCCCAGTAATTGATCTCTTTCTTGTATCCAACCAAGCAATTGATTATGATACACCGTAAACTTTCTAAGCAAAAATAAAACACTGCAAAAAGCCAGTGAAGGTCTCTCTTGTCGTGGACTAGTGTCTCTTATCGTGAAATCGAAACAACAAGAGCAATCCCTGACAGGTCTGACTGACTTTTTTTTCTCAACTGTTTTGTGAATTATGGAAACGCATTCTCTGGGTTTCAACCAAACAACATCGTCGAGCGTTTTTCCACAGAAATTGCCTGTATCCTTTACCGTCTCGAGTTCCATAGGATTCTCTTGAGTGCATTTGGTTTCTTTCTGGGTAGAATAAATTTAGATACAGAAGCCACCTACTGGTTGAGTTTTGATATTAAAACCTGTACGCAACACTCGGATGCAAATAAACAAATTACTCATGCAATAAAACACACACTGTCAGTGTACAGTCCAAAGCAGACCGCACGATCTGATGTTAGGATCTCAACGATTCAGATGCCCTGTGGGCCCGGAAATGCAAAAATGTCATTCACGGTGATGAGTTCCGCGGTTCTGTCTCTCTTGAGTCTACGCCACTCCAAGTGTGGCGAAGAGTGAGGGATTGTATTTCAAAGACTAGAATTCTGGAGTATGCTATGCCACTGGCTACGTTTGCTCGGTCCTTTATTAAAGCTGCCACCTTGCTTCATTAAGTCATTGATAAAAGCTACAAATCTCAGGTTTGTGTTCAATGCTTGATATTGCATAAGTGACACTAAGCACCTCAGCAGATTATTCTTCTCATATTAACTCTTGCACCATGACGTCATTTTGTAGATGTTCTGGTTTTTACCATTTCACTTGATCGTTTTTAATTCACATGACAATATTAATTTTACGTCTTTATCACTGTTATTCATTCTCATTATAATTATTTTAAATTTAACAAATTTACTTTTGGCGTGAATATTTTTTTGTGGGCCATGCCTTTTATTATTCACCGTTGTCGTTTTTATGGCATGAATTAAAAAAAAAAAAAAAAAAAAAAAAAAAAAACGCAATCAGTAACAGTGAAGCGCAGATTGCTCGATTTCATTCCTCTGATATCGATGGGTATAACGGGTGAAATTATTCTCATTTATCTCAACTGTGGGATTTGGAGAAAAATCTTGTATAATGTGATACGGTATCCGATGTATTCAGTGTACTCACTGTACTGCGTATGATTGACATCATGGGGTGCACGTAATCATCACAGATGGCTTTTGAGAATGAGATCAGTGATGGAGTGTTTTTCCTGACCACAACATCATATATATTAGAATTGAATAAAATACAGAATCCTCGACAGAGCTGTTTTGGGTTTTCGTGAAACATTTTTGCCTTCTTGAGTCACTACCTGAAAGGAGTTAACACCCTCACACCCTCATGGATGTGTTTCTCAGTAGGCTTTCCTTTTTGTGGGTTTGTCAAGCTTGTAGAGTGTTATGGGCTTTTCGAGTTCTTGGAGCTGCAGTGATAGTGTCATAAAGTGTACCTTATTCATGCACCATATGCGCACCTGGGGGTCGAGGTCCCGGGTTCGAGACCCGATCAGGCCACGGGCGTTATGATTGTGAATTATAATTGTAATTTGTTATAATTGTAATTCTTCGGTGACTCTGCAGTGCTGCCCAACTGCGTAACAAGGCCGGGCGCTGTGTACTACTGTCTATGGTGGTATGCAGGATAAAGAACCCTTAGGATTTATCGATAAGAGTAGGGGGAAACCCGGTCCCGGGCCTTCTGTTAATTCGATCGGATTGGGTGGAGCCGTAAAACCCCATCACTCATTCACTCACCATAATTATGCGCAAGCTTATATATAATAATACTTGGTTGTAATTTATTCAGCATAATACGAGGACGAAGGAGACTCAACACAATTAGAAAGCAAAGTTGCTTAACAACAAACAGTCATTGATTAAATTCGGCAGCAATGAGCTGCAAATAACTATGTATGAATACATAAATATATCAAAGGTATTCAACGTAGATTCAGTTCAAAAAAGTAATTGATACTTGATGGTGGAATTAAAATTGCTATGCATTGATACCGAGGCATAGCCTTTTTTTGCGTAGCTCATTCCATACATATAATTATGACGTGTGCTTAACACAGGATCAAAGGGGCAAACAGGGCTTTCATAACTACAAGCATAATACTGTCCGAACAAATTTATCAACCAGTGCAAAAGAGTTGAAAGTTACGAGGTGCTCCTCATTTAGGACCTATGATTATGGAAGAACAGAAGCAGGTTAAGTGGGACAGCATTAGGGGCACTCAGCCTGTTTCCTTTATTGCTCCATCAAGTGACTTGACATTTCACCTGATTCGGATTAAACCGAACAACATGAACGTAATTGCAAATAAGAGATTGTTCATTTTGCCCTTCAAAATGAATGGATGTGCCATTTCAAAGGGAATTACCCGAACAAAGTCATCAACACACCCTCAAATAAACCACATCCTTTGTGTTCTCAGGTGATCAGTAAACAACTCTAGGCTTATACGAATTTTCGTATAAGCCTACATCTCCTGGCCCCGAGGGGGTGGGGGCTTGAAAAACGTCGTTCAAAGTAATCTACTAATTCTTGCTGGTGGCTAAAGAAACCCAATTCCTAGGTTGACTTAAAAAGGCGTATTGTTGACTACATTCGGAAATGAAGCGAGCCAGCTAAAAAGAGTTTGCAAGGTTTTTGAGATCTTTAGAAGCAAAAATTGCTTCGAGGGGAGGGAATTCGGTATAGAGAGGGATTTTGTCTACTTTAAAAACAAATTTAGATCAAGGACAAAATGCAACAAAATCATATGAACTGACACTAGAACGTATAGGCAGCAGAGCCTTAATAACCCAAGCACACAAAGTTGAGGTTGTTGATCGATTGACTTCGAACTTTTTCATTCCAAATAATTATACTTATTTGAATACACCTGTTGTGAAGAAGAGAAGGGGGCAAACACAAGGGTACGAAAGAATAGAGTATATTTGTTTGTTTGTTAATTTATTTGTTTGTTTGGGTTTTTTTTTTCTCAAATTCTCCACAGAGAATGCATATACATTGTACTTACCACAAAAGAAACTACTGGCAAATAATGTAGCCCACGCGTCTCATGATGCTAGAAGTGCACTAACCCATACAAATGATGCGCACAAAATCCGCCGTATACAAGTGGGCCTCCAACTCAGATTGATAGTAGTAATTAATTAAGGCAATGCCAAACATATGATTCGTCGGCGTGTGACCTTATTCAACCTGAATGCAGGCGTACATCTCATGAGAATGCTGCAGATGATAGTATGAATCTCCTTTCTCCTCGGCGCGGCCAACTCTCTCCTCTCGAGAGGAGCCTGCCATGCTTCTCTTAAATTTTCATGAGCGTCATTCCATGGTCAATTTCTGTTCACGTATATTCACAGAGTAAAGAGCAGCCATGACACCGCCTTGAAATGAAATGAAAGGATTTTGTTTTGTTTTGTGGAAGGTCAATAGTAATGTGCATGGGTATAAAAACAGAGTTCATTCAGTAACATAAAAGAATCAGCAAAAGATGATTGAAGCAAAATGCTTAGGTCACTAAAGTGACTAACTACTCATGTATACAGAGAGGCCTGAACACTTTTATTTATTTATTTATTTATTTATTTATTTATTTATTTATTTATTTATTTATTTATTTATTTATTTATTTATTTATTTATTTATTTATTTATTTATTTATTTATTTATTTATTTATTTATTTATTTATTTATTTATTTATTTATTTATTTATTTATTTATTTATTTATTTGTCTTGCTGTACGTCATCTTCTACCTAAAATACTGGCCTAATTTTGTGGAATGGGGCCTGGTGGTGGTGAAAGCGAAATCAAGACCACGCGAAAAAAAGACATCACAATGTTCATCTCGCATGCAGACGACGATTGCTGACTGTGTTTCCCCATTCGGGGTACATAGTATCCGTGTCACGAATTCACATATACATGTAACAACAAAATGTTCTAGCTACAACACCAATTTGATAATTGTAAAAACGATTAATAAAATGAGTCGCAGCTCGTTAGAAAATTTCAAGAGGCCATCCAAATATTATGCCATTATGGACCAATGTGCAGGGTATTCCTGCGAACTAAGTTCAAGTTTATAATAAGCTTATACATCAACGAATGTGGGCCCTTTGTCTATGCTATGTAGTGTGGGGGTGTCTTCCGCGAGGAGGCGTCGCCGGAAGGGAAAATGCTGTAACCAAGAAATAAGCTTACGCATCACGAACGATTTCCCAGGAAACACACCATGCTTAGTCATTGATTTGAAGAGGGAAACATGAAGAATAAAGGTCGAAATAAGAAAGGCAACACAGTTAGCGCACGATTGAGATTGGTGTATTTGAACCTACCCCATGCGTGGTTTCGAAACGCTGAGGTGAACATCCTGCATGCATTCAGGGTGGGGAGGGGCAAGGAGAGGGGGGGGGATGAGTGGTGAAAAAATTGTCCTGAGTGACAGTGCCGCAGTCCTGCGATGAAATCGAATTAACTTAAACTGTAATGAAGCACGGTACAGAAATAAGATTTCATTAATTCAATTTAGCTCTTTATATTCATCGTATGCATTTTGATCCTTTTTAATGCATTTACTTCGATGAAAAATGTTCAATGACAATATTATTGTCCTCTCATCATCGGGATGCTTTTCTTAATAAGCAGCTATATGCATATAATTATATTAATAGGAATAGTTTTGTGATTAAACTGATTATACATGTAGTCGTGCATTTACATATCTTAGCAATTGTATACACGTTTAAATACATGCACATGGATATACATATACATATTTTTGAGTGCGCACCCTATTCCATATAGAGATAACATAAACGGTAAATCCATAAAATGCATGTTCAATAATTTATATTATGGTAGGGTTTATTTCCTATGTTTTAAAAAGTATTGTATCGGGATTTGGCTAAACAAAAAAGGGACCCGCGTAGAGAGGACAGATACAGCAATCACCTCAATTCATTCAGAGTTCCTGAAATATCTCCTGATTGAAGTGAATGCGTGATTCACCTAGGCCACACCTCTCTCTGCCCCCTTTGATCTGACTAAATGAGCTTCTAGAGCCTGTAATGCCTTTGCGAGAATAATTGGCCTGACAAACAGCGAGCCATGCATCACCTGCAACGCGGGAGGGAATTCTAAATCATGTAGACCCTGACGAGAATGAAATTGTGATAATAGATACAATGATATGGCTGGAAGATAGCACATGGGAAGCATGTACTCATCCAGCACTATATAATCATATCAGATCCGCTTCTGCCCATTATGGGTGCATTGGGTCGAGCGGGAAATAGTGATGGGCACTTGAAGAAGTTGAAATTGTAGTTCTTCACGACACATAGTTCTAATAAGAAGCGTAGAAACGACTCCAGACTTTAATTGGGAGGCGCAAAATACAATGCAAAATACAATGCAAAATACAATGCAAAATACAATGCAAAATACAATGCAAAATACAATGCAAAATACAATGCAAAATACAATGCAAAATACAATGCCCACACAGAGCCCATGCACATAAAACTTAAAATACTAAAAGCGGAGACTTCAGAAATACAAGTTCTACAACAACCTCTGTAACAACTTGCTGCCAAAATAGTTCAATACTTCCCTATCCAGTTCTCATAGCTATGAGGATCTTTGTGATTAAAACGCACCCCTGACTCGCAGTCAACACGGCTTAGGAGGTCGCTCTCGCCATCGTCTTCTGGTGCCGCGCACCGGCGCCACTTCTTGTGTTGAGTCTCCGCTACTCATTAGCCCCGTTGCCATACTAAATCGTTGTGAAACCCATTCATTCAGAACTGCCTCAAAATATTATAAAGCACATTTCCTTTCTACCTACATTGCTGACTGTTTAATATCAAATTGTTACATCTGTATATCTTGACATCATCATCATTTATTAAGGAAAATTTTAAATTAAAAATTTTCC
>KB308962.1:141775-166472 GCA_000328365.1 Capitella teleta | reverse complement strand
CTGCCTAACAAGAGTATCGCAGAGTGGTTTTGTGTCTCATTGAACTTGTTGAATCTCTCGATCATGACGCCCACTCAAGTTCTGCCTTGCACTTAAACAAATGATTGGAAGCCATTTAAACTTTAAAGAAATGCTTCAGTAATCTTACTCATATCTCGAAACCTTCAAGGACAAGTTGGTATTTTCTAAATTGGTTAATTAAACTCTTGTAATTACTTGTATGAAACGTACTTCAATTCTCATTGCTTTTTTTTATTTGGGGGGGGGGGGGGGCCCAGATTCTATAGTTTAAAGATGTATTGCTGGACTGAAGTTTTGTTGTACTGGTACTTAATATTATAAGTAAATATTATATATATATATTATTGCATGCAGGGAAAGGAGCTAGGGAGCATTCATCCAATACATTGCTCTACAGAGGATCGAATGCGTTCCCGCATCTTCTGGATTCATCGATTCAATTCCCAGCAATTTCAGTGTCATATCTCCATATCTCCACAGATGGCATTCCCAAGGGGTAAGATGGGGGGGGGGGGGGGTGGTAGATGTGACTGATCATAAAAGATCCACTTTGCTCATGGAATTTGCTTCTTCTTTCGAGCATATATTTAATTTTTAGGTTAATTATTTGAGATTCTCAGTGTTCCTTTGGCTTTTCATTGCTAATTTTAAAGGTTAATGAATGCTGTATTTAATTTTTCCATGATATCAGCATGATAATTGGTTGAAAATGGATGCATATGATGGCTTCTGACTCATGCAGTTTTGTTGATTTGTGATGAAACGATTGATCATGAATTTTTCATGATCATTTAAATATTATGCAGAAAAATTAGGAAATACATCAAAATATTAAATCTTTAAAATTTTCTTTGAAATATCATTAATTGATCAGAATTAATACAAACCAATTACTTGAACTCTGGACTTCTAGTAATTAATTATTTCCTTGTCGGTCACTGATTTATTCAATTGTATTGTCAGAATTTATTAGTTCAATTCATGCATACCCCTTAAACATCACTATATCTATCTATAGTCTTTTATATGTAGCATTGCACACTGCCCAGAACATGAATCACCTTGAGAAACACATCCTAATTAAGCTAGAACTCCTTTGAATCTTTATAGCAACATACCACTGCTGGCTTTCTTGAATAACTTGTTGTAGAACACATAATGAAGAATGACAAATTATTTGTTATATGTACTACAATAATTATCAATTCTCATATTATGGTGGTGTAGAAAGCAATTGTATGCATATATTTCAATGGAATTAGCATGATGTGAAGTATGGACATTATGTGAAGAGGGAGGTGGGTGATAATGGGTTGCTGCTGCTGCAACAGGTGGCTCACGGCGCGTCCTAATTTCTCGTATTGATCAGAACCCTCGTTGTTCATGCATCAGCATATTGCACGCGGATATTTCACGTGAGTGTTTATAACACACCCATGCTGGGAGTAGAGCTATTTTCCTCTTTTTTTTTAATTTGAATGATTTAAGGTTGCCTAATTTTTCTCTTCTTTTCTTCTTCTAATTTTCGAGCTTATAAGATATACAATTTGGATTTATAAAAGGGTTAAAGTGGGGAAGAAATAATCTGGCGTCCAGCACGTATTTATGTGGTCATATATTGCAAATTTGTTTTACTGTTGATTATCATATTTGTTATAATTCTTATGAACTGATTTTCTGCTCTGTTTGTGGTTGCTATCTACTTTTGCATCAAATCAATTGCGAATGAATCATGCGGATTACCTCCATCAATCTCTTATCATGCAAAGTGACCACATATCCATGGCCAGTATATGTGTCGTTATGAGCGCGAATGGCTTAAATATTGTTTAATGTACATGTTTGCTGCTGTGCACCAAATATTGATCTTAAGCTGAATTCACCTTTATTTTCTGAAATGCCATTTATCAAAGCGTTGATATCGACATTGGGTGCACAAGTGATGACGTCATCAGCTGAAGAAGAATGGTGCATGAATGTGTGGAGGAATTTGTGGCTGATTGATGAGAATAATTAATTAGGGTGTGAAGGATACTGAGAAGAAGCATGCAAATTGTATGAGATCTCGAATTGTCAATTATAGACTCATTCTGAACATTTTCTAACTAAATTTTTATCCAGGGTACAAATGATTAAGCCACCATTTCCTGTCCTCATCAACACATTACGTGTGAATAATTGAATGCTTTTCATCTAAGTGCACGCAATCGACTCTTGTTTTCAGGAGCAATTTGTTGCAATATTCTACATGTTTATCAACATACGTCATTACATCTGCTGTTACTCTAATATATGCGTGATTATTATGTTCTGTGCAACATCCGGTATGTTGTACATGCGTAGGAGTTGAACCCTGATCGACACAGCCATCATTATAATGGTGACAGTGTTTTACTTGTGGATTACTGAAATAATTATACTTATTTTTTTTTTTTTTCAGGTTCTGATGTGCTTCACGATGATTTTACCAATGGTGAGATATTTCTCTATTTGAATTATTTAATCACCTAATGTATAAATTCTTTTTAATCTGTGTATAGTTCATAAATCGTTCAATCGTAATAATTATACATTAGATCTACATGCAGTGCCTGATTAAATGGATGGGAACATCTTATGATAATGATATGATAACGATATGAATATAATAATGATAAGAGAGACTGATTTAATCTCTTTTCATTTGTCATTAATCCTCAATACTTGCTATTCATGTTTTCATATTACTAGTATCCAAATTTTGCTAATATTATCATCGATTTCTTAAATTCTCAGAAACTCAGCCTTTCGACTTTCAATTGGCCATTCATTGCAATGACACTGCTGAAAATGAAATGCTAAGCTCAGAATTTCGGAAATATCTTATATAGCACCAATTTCCCATGCATGCATATAGAAGCCATCTTCTATGTTGATGAACTTGAACTAATTCTTTAGTTCTGTTATATGTTGGCCAAGAGTCGGCATGTCGACATGTTTGATCTTAATCTCGATTGGTTGCATTGTTTCTTCACTGTTTAATGTGAGCTAACAGATGTGAATGATATTGACTGAGTGAGATGAAAGGCGTTTTTTTTTTTTTTTTTTCGCCTTACACCAAACACAATGCGTTAATGAATTTACTTTCAATGATTTTGTGTTCCACTGTTTTAAATTTAAATTAATGTTCAGATCTAATTGTTAGAACAATTATAATTTCGTGATAAATGATGTTTAAAATGTTCCATTTATCAACCACAGGTATGGTAAACCAAGGTTGGCATCTGTGATAGTATTGTTCATGGATTATTGAGTGAGAAACGAGATATAGACATGGCTGCTTACGCTAAGAGTTCTGTGGACCAGGATGCCTCTGCAGAGGACATTCAGTCGCTCATGGTGGAGAAGGCCACCGACCTCTTCAACCTCTGTGATATCGAACTAAAGGGATTTATCACCAAACGTGACATGCAGCGATTACAATCGGAACTTCCGCTGAATCCAGAACAACTGGAAGATGTGTTTGATTCGCTGGATGACGACGGAAACGGATACCTCACTCTGGAGGAGTTCATTGGCGGATTTGGTCAGTGCTCTTGTTTGGCTTCAATGCTCATTCGTGATTCCCTATGCAAATGTATCTGATTATTGCATCTACTATATTCATGACGCTCGCTCATTTGGGTAATTTTCTATTCGGGGCAGTCTTTGATTTCCAGGATTTTGATCGTTGGTGTAGTTCTCTTTACGGCCCTGATGGAGTGATTATATGCATGTAATGTGTGAATAATTTGAATTTAAATTGCCTGATCGATCAAATCATTCGATTTAACCAATAAGCACGAGGCTTCTATTTTCCCTCGAAATATGTTGAGACACTTTCCGACCATGTCAATTAATTACTAATACTGTCCATTAGAAGCTATATTCTCGATGAAATTTAACTTAAATTGATGTCAAGCGCATATATACACGATCCCTGTGTATTCTTCTGATGTCATTTCATGGTCGTGGTTTTTCACGTGAAGCCAAATGCGAACGCTGAGAGTTTTGAGCCTTCGCCTAATTGAAATGAGCCTAAATCCATTCATGAATTATGCCCTTACGAAGGTACGAGTTACGTCCTTTAATCTCATTTGGAATGAAAATCTCACGATTACCATGTGAACTGTGATATCACTCTGTTGGCATTGTGAGGGGCGGGGTCTTCAAGTTTCAACGGTTTTACCGTGTATAACTGCTCCGAAAATGACAAAAGCATGCAGCCCTAGGCGCACAGGTGATGATGCCTTTGTGTTCTGGAGTTCCTACTCTTCTGGTTTCATATAAATTACAAAGTTAACCTCTTTGGAAGAATAGCGCCTAATTCGCAGATTTCGCCCACTCAATGAAAACTATTATCCAGCAGAATTTTTCTTTCGTGTCGGCTTTTATGTTCTCTGAAAAGGTAGTGGGTGTGATTTGAGTCTCGCTCAGGGCGTTTTTTTTTTTTTTTTTTTTTTTCTGGCGACTTGAAGTTGAATTCAATCCCACACAAGTTTGCGTAATTATATTTCGGCCTATTGCACAACTCTGGTGTTTGTTTAGAAATTGCATCTCGGAAATTTTGAATAGCTTGTTATATGTTGAATTTCGCCATCTTGTATCTGCGAACAGATTTTTAGGACAGAATATGAATGCAATTGGAATTGTGTGACGCCCAGTTGGCCGCTCCGACCGCTGCATGGCGTCGTCTGCTCGTTATGCAATAAATTGCATATGCGCAATTTCTCGCGTGTTTTTTGTCTAATCTCTGTATTGAAAGGTAAGAGGCAGCAGCAGCAGCACGGCATCACTTGCCAATATCTTCATCACGATGCGCAATACAATGATGCATGGATGGAGATTGAGTTTTCGCATTTCATTTTGAGGCGTATGTGATGTTATTGTTGGTCGCTGTGCACGCGGAGTTATCATGCTTTTCGGTCGATGTCCGTTGGCGAATGTTATTGATTGCACGGCGACTGAAATATAATGGCGTCAATCATTTGCATTGCCGACTATCGCTCCTGCTCAGTGTAATCATTATGTATGCAAATGATAAAATATTAATGTGAAGTACATTCCTTCCACATTCCACTGATGAACGAATATAATTACGTAATAATTCTGCGTACATATCGATCGACATATTTCGATTCCTGTTGCACTATTCGGAACTTCTGATAATGCGTGTAAATATACATGTAGTCTCCGTATGAGGATTGAGGACCATAGCGTTATTGCAATGCAGCTGGTTTTAAGCTTTGCAAGAACCGGAGAAAATTGACCGCTCAGTGAATCTGCTAAGCTTCGTCAACAAACTGACGCACAGAATCGATTAAGCGCTGACTGAGAGCAAAAGCTCCGAATTGAATGCTTCAGAGGAAAGAAAGAAGATTTCATATTATGAATTTCTGTTATTAGTTAAATCTGACCTGGCGGCCAAGTTTTGACGCTTGGCTGATTGAATGAGGGCTTGCGCATAACTGAAATGCGTTTTTATAGGAATAGATGTCCCCGATAATTATAACTGGCTATTTAAGTATTTATGGATGTAAGGTTTTCAGCATTTCCGTCCTTTGTATACATGTATTTCACTTCAGATATCGTGTAAGTTTGTGCATAAACTTTTTAACACGTATAGTTATGTAATTGGAAGCCAATTCGCACCCGATATTTCTTGCGATCTCAATAAACGATTGAATCGAATTAATGCTGCATTTCAATGGATGAACGGCGTAGGACGTTCATCAGTGCCAAGGTTCGATGTTATCTGTTTCGCATTTTCGTTAGCACTCAAGTTGCCTTCGAATCCTCTATGTATGCATGCACTATGTTTATCCATGCATGTAATACATTGCACAGGAGCACACGTGGTTCAGTTCATGTTTAAATGACAACAAAGCTGTCTAGATATTACAATTTTCTCGGTATATCTACGGGGTCGTGATAAGAATCGCGAGTGGGAGAGAAGTTGGCCAACGCAGCTGTTTCCTGATGTGCTTTTCAATAATACTTCTGTGTGCTGATCGGTTTTTGGAGAATAATCGTAAAAATGCGGAGGGTGGATTCATTCCCCCGGATCAGGAGAAATCCTACTCTGCGCAGAATCAGATCGGCACAAGGTAAGCTCTTGCCCTGCACTGAATGCCTTCAGCCCTCTTGCGTATTTTGCTATGAGCCTATAGCTGCTGTAGTCAGCATCATTATATTTCGTACTGCCGCCGGATGCAACGGCGTTGTGCATGTTTGTTGAAATGACCTCCTGTGTCCATTTCGCAGGGTCGTTTGTGGGTCTTGGGCCGACGTCGTTCGAGAAGCAGACGTCCGTGGACAGCATCGGGAGCGGAGAATGCGTCTATGAAAACGACCACGTCGACCTGGATGACAACGATGAGAGCTTCAATGAAATGATCAGCACTTTGGGGGCGCAGGACGTCATGGAAGAGTACGTCCAGATCACTCACAATTGATTCTGCAGGGTGGACCATTGATAAATCTATACCACTCCTAGCTTCTTCTGATAAAATTTAAGATAACATTGTCGATTGTATAATAATGCAATGAGAACTTCCCCATCCTAGAATTCTGAGATCCATTTGCAATATTTTAAATACTGATTTATTTATTGATATTTATTTTTAATGTTTGGTTTTTGTTTTTTTTTCACCTTCTTAACAGCACGGAAAACATTAAGACGTTGTGGTCGAAATTGCGGAAAGATGAACCTGAACTTCTGGGGAACTTTGAAAAGTTTCTGGGAAAAGTGACCGGAGAACTGAAAAGGAAACACACGGATTATATGAGTCTGGAAAGCGTCCTGAGGAGGTCAGTCAGTGCAGAGGTCTTTGTTGGGTCATTGACCTGTTTTAAATGCAGTTCAGTGACCCCTGGCTCGTCTTATTTGGGCCCTCATTTTAATGCTCTACCCCACAATCAAGTGCTAATTGTCATGTTTCGAGGGTGAATTTAGCGACAGGACTTATTCCTATTTTGGATAAAAGTCGTTTTTAATGGCATGTGTTCACTCAATCCGAAGTACACATTACTATAATTATTTCCCATAACATCTCTGCCCACAATTTATTTGTTTCCACACTAACCATTTCCCACTTTTAGTCTGATGCACTTTTAATTGAATGTGACCTACTAGCATATATTATATGTTTTGTTGCATGTGTATTCGTTTATTTTTGAGTATTTATTCGTTTGCATGTGTCTGTATTTGGAGGAATTTGAAGGTATTTGTTCTCATGTTCAGCAAAAGCTCAGCACACGATGAAGAACTTCGCAAACTCTACGAGGAAATGGAAACACAAATTCGCGCGGAAAAAGAGCGCGTTCTGAATGAGGTGCGTTATGATTGTGCTTAGTGGTTTTAACTCTTTTTGGTGCGTTATGATTCATTCGTATTCTCAGCTCTCATGTACTACTAGTTATCCAATTGGGCATCTAATATTCTAGTTGACCTACTTTTTGAGCAGTCAGTTACATACGGTTAAGTTGTAAAAGCAGAAAACAAAGTAAGAACCAATTTTAAATTGACCAAAAGTGTCGGAGAGTACTACGTTTGCCCTGTAGGCCAGCCCTGTATCGTCTTATTGTATTAAGTGCGTTATGAACTCGTGCCAATTGTAAAACACTTAATGATTTCATATAGAGCCATTCTTAGATTTATTTAATGTAAGCATACTTTTTGGCTCTTCTTGTTTCTGCCGAATAAATTATATTGGCTGAATTAGATAGCTAGATTTTATTTATGAATGAAGCACTTTCAAAGGACTGCCCTTCAGGCCATTTAAACTGAGCCTGGGATGCCACGTTCATGAAAGTGAAATGAAAGCATGGACCTGAGGCGATATTTATGAGTGTAGGATGGCCACGTGGTTTAGTTCAGTCAAGCGCAACACTCACAACATCACATAAAACTGTCTTATATGACTCACTTAGCTTTAGACACAAACGCACCACTCCTTATTTATTTTGTGACTTCTATTTAAAGACCTAAACGCAAGCTTTCTCATTCAGGTTATTACAGGTGGGCATTGATTTCAGGTCATTAAATGTGTTGCATCACAAACAGATCTTAAAAGAATCAAACAGATCTCACTTATCACAGTTCGTATATCATGAACTGTTTCAGGATCAACTCTCTAATTGTAACATATAGTTATAGGGACTTTATAAGAATTATATTAACAGAGTGTCTACGTACAGAGCAACTCTGTATGTAGCAAAAGCCCAGTGCAAGACTACGTACAGAGCGGCTTCGTAAATATCCACAGTTCTAGAACTCTATGCATCTCACCGGCCTTATTTCCAAGTATAACCATAACTAGATACTTTGAGCTGAGTATTCTGTGGAATTGCCAGCCAACTAACTATACTGGGTATAGTATCCAAGTCTAAGGCCAGACTAAAATCATTTCACAGATCATCCTCATCATTTCATCATTTTTCAGAACTGATTCGCTTCACGAAAATTCCAGAATTTAACTTAAAAGTTTTTTATTCCAAGTGACTCCACTCCTTTATATTAAGCGATGACTACGCTGGTGTAATTATTCTGTTTGATCGGAACTGTAAATAATATTCTTTAAATTGTCCATGATAGTTTTAGTTACTTCATCATGAGAAATTATTGTGTAATTTTAACTAACATGTTGGCCGTAATATACCTATTTGATAGAGGGGTCCAAAAATGAACCGACTGTTACATCACATATTATTCTAGTATCCTGTTAAGCTTGTGAAAAAGAATGATACAATGAATGCTAAAAGGATATTCTTCTATAGAATCTGCTATTGGCGACATTATTTTGTTGTCAGTATAAGTGAGGCCTCGTAATCTTGTGACAGAATAAGTACGTGGCTCTCAGATCTCAGATTTCATTGATTTTTTTCTACCCATAGCACAGTCAACAAATAGCTCCTCCTAAGTTAAATAAGGCCATTTGCTGTGAGGCATTAGATCTTATTATGAGATACTGTAAGCAGGGAATCCAGCTTAGGGCCATGAATGTGCTTATCTGATAGCTGACAGTGATAACAGAAACTGATAAATGGATAAACGCAAGCATTGCGCTGGATTACTTCGCACTTCAAGTGAAGTGTGTAAGAGCCTAAAAGTGGTGAGAACTCTGTTATGACATAATTGTGATGAGAAGTCAAGCTTGCTTAGATAGTTAGTGAATGCCTCATAAGTTTTACTATGAGCCGTCAGGGGCATTTGAGTTCAGTGCTCATTGGAGTTCTCTTCATTCACAGGAGAAAGC
Source organism: Capitella teleta (assembly GCA_000328365.1). Taxonomy (NCBI): domain Eukaryota; kingdom Metazoa; phylum Annelida; class Polychaeta; family Capitellidae; genus Capitella; species Capitella teleta. Next base: position 157,176 of record KB308962.1, on the reverse strand, counting down.
GAAGGAGCGGCAGATGAAAGACGAACTCGAGCAGGAACTGATGGAGAAAGACCGCCAATTGCAGGAACTCATCAGCAAACACCAAGAGGTAGGTGTCACATGTGTTATCGTGAATAATAATTATTTTTATCTTCATAGATGGAAGGACGGTTAGAAATTAACATGGGACAAGAAAGTGAAACAAAGCAAGAAAATGAACAATTACAAAAGGTATTGATTAGTTACTTTATCATATGCATATCGTTCTTAACCTTTTCTCTCTTCTTTTTTTGTCAGGAGAGGGAAGAATTGGAGGAAATGTTAAATGAATCACAGCAGGATTTAGAAGAGAGTCGGAATTATATCAATCAGTTACGTCAACAACATCGTGAGGAGAAGCGGGAACGAGCATTGTGGGTTCACAGAGTGCGTTAATTGTCACGTCATAGTTCATTTGTATTTTTGCAGAGCTGCGCTTCAAATCAGTGAAGGCATCGCGCTGGAACGTGAAAGCCTTGTTAAACAACTGAGTATGCTGAGGTAATTAGAACTGTTAACCAACCAATTTTTGGCTATTATTTCACTAATGTTTCATTCCTCAGAGATATGAACAAAAAGTTACGAGATGATCGCGATGAGGCAGATTTGAGACGGGTAAGGTCACAGGATACGCCAGCCACGACTCCCCGACTCTTAACTCGTTCCATACTTGAATGAACACCAGGATATTGTTGTACATTTGTGAATATCTTTTCTTTTGCATATTAAACTCATTTGATCTCATTTGGTTGGTTGAATTCTGCTTGCTCTTTTCTTCTAGGAAGAGGAAGTGAAATTGAATGAAGGGGTGAGAGTTCATTCACCCCCACTCAGTGTTTTAATTAGTTAATTAATGTTATACACCCTTTGGATATTTAGGTTAATTGAGTTTTTGTTTCTGTTTAGGCTGGTTTGCTCTTTCTTTTTCGCGATGTGAGTCGGGATTTATTTTAGATTTTTTTTAACTGTGAGACAAAATGCTCTGGTGGCAGGTTAACGCTAACGATGGCTGTTGTCACGGGCTTCTTGGTTATAGCTGTTCACTTGTCAGTACTTACAAAAGCTTGGTGTCTTATTTGGGGGTGGGAGGATGTCCTGGTTTTCCAACTGCAGCTGACAAAGGTTAAGAAGGTTAAGTCAGGCACTAGACTAAGACATTCATGCTACTGATTTCCCTGAATCAGACCCGCCAAGATGTCTGGGAAAAAAGGTCTAGTGGAAATTATCAGCTGGCCAAGAGAGTCAGTCTGGGACATTTTTGTAGAAGGAATTGATTCTCTCGTTCATTAGAGAATTAAACTTGCTTGCCAACCTGGCATTTGTAATTTATGAATAGCCAGGTGAACAAATCGTAATTTGTTATAATTTCTCGGTGACTCTGCAGTGCTGCCTCTAACTGCGTGTGACAAGGTGTGTATTACTGTCTATGGTGATATGCAGGATAGAGAACCTTTGAGATTTATATTGGTAAGAGTAGACGGGAACCCCGGTCCTGGGCTTTTGTCCTGGCGCCCGTATCACCCCGTCATGCTTTTGCTCTTATGAATGGTGTACGGTTATTATTTATTCAATTGAAAAATTGCGTAAGACATCAAGCCCTGCCATTTATAACTGCTTTCTTCTTTCCAGGCTATTTTTCTACCATATGTGAATTTTTGTCATTTCTTGTCATTTCCCAAGAGAAAAAAAGAATAAAACATTTTTCACTTTCCAGTTTCTTTTCTCTTCGTTTTGCATGTGGAAACCAACTATTTCATAATTTCTTGTCTTCTTTTTTGATAGGATAATTTGGCCCAAGAGATTGATGAGGTATTTTTGTAGCTTATGAATATATGCAAAGCTTTGCAAGAGAACTCACAAAGATCGCTTCATATACAGGGTGGTTCTAAAAATTAAAAAATGAATGAGATTTTCTATGGGTTTTTTTCTCACTGATGATACTGAAAATTTATTTTTTATTTCACTGTTGGATTAAGAAGATAAAAACAATGAGTTTTGGTAATTAATATTAATATTGTGAATATGACGGATGGACCACTCAATATATGATATAAATATTCAGACTATGATATCAGTTCAAAGGCTTACCTCAGTTCCGAATATTCGTAATAGCATTACATCGCTCTGTTGAATTCAAACAAAATATTATTGACCGAAGTGATCAATATTTTGTGAGTTTTCTGAAAGCATCGTAAAGAATGCTACGATTAGTTACCTTTTGTGGTGAAGAAATATATGGAGTAAGCAGAGAATTGGTGTTAAAGTAGTTAGGTTTGGTTTTATGATGGGGTATATTTTTTCATGATTGTATAAAATTATATATTATATGATATTGTCCTCTGAAATATTACATGATTACATAAGTTGTTGGGTTAATATGTGTCATACAATACGTTTTCTGTACATTTTATGTTTCAATGTTTTGATCATACTTAGGCATGTATATAGTGGCCATGTTATATTTGATTTTATTATATTATGCACTGAAGATATGGACCAATATGTATTTGAATATTCAAAGAAAAAGATTATTAGATGCAATTCTGACTGGGTAATTTTTTCAGGCATTTGGTGGAGAGACAGCCCCTGCGCTATACCGTGATGACACTATGGATGATGAAGATGACATAGCGCCCCCCGTGGCGAAAACGGGGAACCCGCGGGGAAGTACGCGACGGAAACGCAGTCAGCTCTCAAAACAAGGGTCGGTCATGTCAAGCTACTTCAGCAGCACCAGCAGCAGCAGGTGAGCAGTCGTCATATAATTAGAGCTAATTAAAGGTGTTGAGCTCTGTTTAATTTATGAAGTTATTTGGAGAGAAAAACCATTCCGATTTCATTTCTGCTAAATGCTAATTAACATTGAATTAACAAAGTGTACTCTATTGTAGATATTCCTACCATGAGGTGACAGACATTTTTTAATTTGTGTACATACAGTTTGCCTTTGTATCCCACCCCATGTAGTCTTTTATTTTAGCTGTTTTTATATCATTTCATCACTGAAGCAAGATTTTTCAGTTGTTTTCTTCTACATTGTCATATTGATTATATGTATTTTCGTTTTAGATGTGTGCTATTAAATTTGTATTTTGTCATAGCTTTTGTATTTTCTATTTACTATAATTTTAATAGAATTCGTGATTTGTGTAAGAAATATATGAAGCCATTGAGAAGGTTTGAGAGCTGCATGTTGTTGCCTGCTTCCCTAGCTGTGTGCATGTGCTACCAAAATTATAGTGATATTTCTTCGTTAATTAAAAATATGTAATTATCTTAGAGACGGTCTCCAGCATAAAATATCTCTCTAATGAAGGAAATAATTTTTGATATTTTCTTCTTTCCATCCTCATCACTTTCATGCTTTGTCTACCTCCTCTTCCTCCTCTTCTTCTTCCTCCTCCTCCTCTCGTCTGGACGGATCCTCAGCAGACAGAACTCAGTCTGCCCTACCCTGGAGGACACAGTGTCCTTGCATGACGTGGAGGACATAGAGGTAGATGACCCTCCTATCACCCCGCACGGACGAAGCTACTACGGGGACCCTGCCCTGGAGAGCTCCCTGCATGCCACGGAGGTCTTCTCCTCCTCCTTGACCCCCTCCCATCTGACGGGGTCAGTTTTATTTTGATGCTCTAGGTCAACAAGTCATGCATGTCTGAAGAAATGATTTGAGAAATCTGTTTGGATTATAAAAAAAAAAAATGTGTTCTCAACTTTTTTTGCTCTGAACAGATTTGTTTAAATGTAACAAAAAGCATGTCTTGCTTCCCTCTAACACCAAAGTTTGTGATTCACTTGGGTGCTGGCTTTTGACTTCTTTCAGCTATTCAACCAACATTTATTATTTATTTAATCTCTGATGAAGCATGTTTCTCTTTAAAGAATGCCTTATGCTAATTCCATCGAGGAAGATGACCCTGGAATTGCAACATCGCATGTTGTCACGTATGTTACATCAAGCACACTATTTATTTTTATTATTGAATTGCATATTACTGAACATGTAATAATTTATATCTTGTTAATTCGGGAATTTAGAAAATCGAACATGCACTTTTCTAAATTGTAAAAAAAACCCATCAGAAGGCGTCTGATTGCCCTGGGTCTCACTGTAGTGCATCTATTTTTTTTCTTTACCTTAAGGAATGACCACTTGATGGAGATTGAAACGGATGAGGTTGACCTCTCAACGGAGACGCGTGAGCAGCCGGTCGGTGCCAACAGCTCTCCTGTCGCGATGGACCAACCTCTGTCTCATCAAGTATGTATATGGTTTATCTCGTAGATGAAGAATTAATCTTTCAATATTCTCTGTGTGTAGCGTGCACTAGCTCTCTGTCTGCTTTCTCCTTCCAGTTTCGCAACATGTATTGGGTTTTTATTTATCATCAATATCAGATATTATTTTCTCTTAATTTATTTATCTGTTTACACTTTTGATACCTTGCATGTCATCACTTCCAGTTTGACCTGGTAAAAGTATAAAAAAATAATGTTAACTTTTATTACCTGTTTTCTATCACTAGACTAATTATGTCACCTTCAGAAGAGAAAGGGTAGCTCAATTTAGCAATCTGTACCAGGTCATCATTCTTGGAATAGTACACATGTGTGTGTAAGCACACTTTAGAAGTAGTCAAAGTTAGCCCCAGGATCTAGCAGACTGCATGGAGCATAACAGACCTTCCTGCAAACCCCATCTCCTTGTCTTATCCTTTGCTCCTTCATTTCAATCCTGGATCCAGAATATCTTGTTCTCTCCTCAACTTTTTTTGCGATTATCAACCCAAATTCTGCTGGTTTGATTTCTCTATTTTTTTTATTTTTTTTTGCAGGATGTTGAGAACGCGTCTCCGGAGCGCCTCTTCAAAGTGGTCTTTGTCGGTGACTCTGGCGTCGGCAAAAGCAGCTTCATTCATCGCTTCTGCAATGATTCATTCAAAGCCACATTCAGTGCCACCATTGGTTAGTCTGTTGCTTACCAACATGGTTACTTAGCAACGGTGTTGTTATTCCTCTTAGGAGTGGATTTCCAGGTCAAAAACTTGAAAGTTGACAGCCATATCATCGCTCTTCAGCTGTGGGACACGGCTGGTCAGGAGAGGTCAGTTGGTTTTGTTTCTTCCGGTTCAGGATTGTAATATGATTGAGATCGGTTACAGGTTCCGAAGCATCACAAAACAGTACTTCCGCAAAGCAGACGGTGTAATCATTATGTATGATGTTACATCAGAAACATCATTCAAAAACGTTGTTAATTGGATGTCAAGCGTCCAGGTTAGATTTTAATTTTTTTTATTTATTTTTTATTATTGTTGTCCTTTCTCCTAGGATGGCACTGATGAGGGAACTGTGCTTCTTGTAATTGGGAACAAGTTGGATTTAGTGGAAGATGAAGACAGCCGCGTGGTGCGAACAAAAGACGGCACGAAATTAGCTGACGTGAGTTTGCTTCCAAAGAAATCATTATCTCATTAACGTACACTTTAACAGGAATATGAGGCACTTTTCTATGAAACAAGTGCCAAGTCTGGTCTTTCTGTTCGCGAAGCCCTTGAAGCTATGTCACGGTATGCAGCATAATTCATTGCTATTGCACGATGGTTATGAATATCCGTTGGTTTTTTTTGTTTTTGTTTTGCAGGCTCTTACGAGACCGAGAAGACAGAGAATTGGAAAAAGCCGTAAATTTAGAAGACGACATTCTTGAGGAAAAGAAGGACAGAAAGTGCTGCTTCTGATCTCTTTGATATTTTTCTGGTGGTTCAGTTGTGTTTCTGTTTTCTTAGAAAATGAGAGAAAATATTTTATTTTATGTGTTCATCTCTTTCTCTCTCTCCTGGGTTCGAGGACATTCACGCCAGGATTTTTTCATTTATAGATCTCGCTGCTTGATGTCTTTGTCATGTGATCTCTTGGATTTTAGGCAAAGTTGATTAACTTGGATGATATTTCTAATGCTTAATGGCCACAGTGTTTTTGAATGAAATAATTTTCAATTTTAACTTCTCTCTGGCAATGGTTATCAGGATATATTGCAAGAGTTCAATATTCAATGATTATTCATCTAGTCATTTACATTCTTCAACCATGAGAGGTGTAGGGTTTTAAGTGTATTCTTAATGGCATATAACTGAGCAGCTGATTCATTCTCTTCTCTGTGTGTCACAAATTTATTTTTATTTTATTTTTTCTCTTATAATTTTTTTTTCAGAAAAAATTGTTAAGTTTTTGTTTTTATTCGCTGCCAGTTTTGTTTTTTTTTTTTTCTCTGTCTTAGCTCAAATTCAATTACTGACTACATTCCTATTTTCATTCCATTGTCTCTATCTACAATATTACTATAATGTATATCAGTACCCAAATTATTATTCTATTGTGTTAATTAGCATAAGACACATTGAAACTGGGCTCTTATAAAGTCTGATTTAAGGGAAACCTCACAGTGAATAGTTTTATTTAATGCATTTTTGCTGGTAATCTTGAGGCAGACTTTAATTGACCTCTTACAACTTGTGTCTTATCTGCCAATGCATGAGAAATGCCCAAGAGAAACGAAATTGGTCCAAATTAAATGCCAATTTTTTTTCATATTTTATGAATTTCTTGAGAACAGCTATCTGATTGGTCATTTAGCATCATGATGATTCGTGATTGGCTATTGAGCTTACAATTGAAATGGTATACAATGTAATTCACTAGATATATTCTTATACTTGCAATAGCTTGGAAGTTATAACTGGCATTTTACTCGTATACAATGGCCAACCATACTCTTGAGAGCAACTCAAAATTTGCGGTCAAATTAGCTGCATTCTGTAGCCATATTCTGTCTGGATGATACAATAGGAGTCTTGAAACGAAATCACTGTCAAATATGAGCTGGATGAAAATTTTATTTTTAAAAGCAAATTTTCAATTATGAATAGCGAATTTTCTCTCTAATCTTAATTATAGTTAAATCATTTACTAACTCTGATCATATTAATCTACTAAATATTGCAATGGGCTGTTTTTATTGACTAATCGGTGGTTGTGCTCTTCTGTGATAGCAATACATGACGTCATGTACTTACGTTTTTGTTCATTACTTAACTTCTTATATTCAAACCATTCTTCCTCTATCTGACTTACTTTTGTAAAATTAAATGGCTACAAATGTTCTTATCCTCGTGTTTCCTTGTTTATAATTCTTCAAATCTACTTGTTTATTCGCATGGATAGATGACGTCATGTCAGTTGCTTCAGCATTAAAGGGGCATGCAGGCCCCTATGTATGATTCATGAGATGAGTTGAATGTCTTGAAACTGGGCCTTGGTCGTGGCTGTGCTGAAGAGTGCTCTCTTGGGCTGCCCCTCGCGTTGCTCTTGATGAAATACTTGTGCAGCCGCTGCCTGCTGCTCCAACGTAATTAGTAATTCAGAAAATGAAATCGACACATTGTTATTTACTGGCATAACATTAACATGACATGATAACATGATGGGGTTTTACGGCTCCACCCAAACCAATCGGATGATACGGGCGCCAGAACAGAAGGCCCGGGACCGGGGTTTCCCCCTACTCTTATCGATAAATCCCAAGGGTTCTTTATCCTGCACACCACCATAAACAGTAGTGCAGAGCATCCGGCCTTGTAACGCAGTTGGGCAGCACTACAGAGTCACCGAAGAATTACAATTATAATTCATAATCAAAACGCCCGTGGCCTGATCGGGTCTCGAAAGCGGGACCTCGACCCCCACGGTCGGCAATGGATTGCAGTCAGCCGGTTAAACCGACTGAGCTATTCGGTGCCCCTTTGTTATTTACTGGAGTCAGTTAGACCAATTCGGGCCTTTTAAAATTGTGAGCACAAGCATGAAGTTTGGTACACGTATTCTTTGGGTCCTTAGATGATTATTACCTAGGACACAACCTGTACCTCTTTATTAATTAGGCTTAACTATGGACGTTAATTAGCTAATTTTTGATAATGCTTGCATCACAGCAAATGACATATCAAATTGTTCGTATAGGTGAGCAGAAGCATAAGCAAAGAATTTTGTTTGAGAAAAATTCATTAAGTAGCCGCTAATTAGCATTAAATAACGCAATATTGATGAGATGGAGAACTTGAACATTTCAGATGACACATGTATCATGCATATATGGAAGTGAGTTCTATATATTCTGAATGATTTGTGCCTCCTAGAGATGAATCCACCTCATTCAACTCAGTTATATCTCATAATATTGAGTAATTAGCAATTTTAATAACATGTGTAATTAGTAAATACCCCATGAAATCACCATTGTTGATCTCAAATTTTTGAGTTTGGTATCTCACTTTATAGATTTGGAGTCGAGCAACTCAAATTTGAGCACGAAAAGATGATTGCACAACACGTTTTTTGATAATTAACAAAATAGAGAATAGTTGTATGTATCAAAACCATGCAATATCATACATAACAAGTATATAAGGTTTGCAAGAAAACATAACCATCACGTGACTTGATCAGAGGGTGATTTACTTCAAATTGGGAGCAATCAGTACTCGTTACATCCCCCTCTACAGAAGCAAAGCTATGTGCAGACTTGATTGTTGAAAATACTTGGGCGCAAAAAGATTCTTCACGTAAGCAAAAAGACAGTGCAGGATGCGATCACGAGTTCAGGGACGATGATATACATGTATAATAATTATTAAGGCACAAATGATGACCCTGAGTGATGCCATCCCCATTCCTCTGGGCTTAATTGGCACGAGGGGATCCCGTATAAGGAGTCCTCCCCATATGAATACATTCTGCATGATCAAATTTGTACAGAAAGTACAAAATACCTGTTGGAAGTACATCATCTGAACTGGGCGGGATCTGAGTGAATTGCTGGCCTTTGTTAAGAAACAAAATACTGAAATACCTTCTAAGAGGCTAGAAGTGTGGTCCTTGAGTACACAAATTTCCCTCGCGGCCAGAACCTCAACCACTTGATCACTGTCATTGTTTATGATAAGCACAGAGATGTGCCTACATGCCACAGCCTTTTACAGATGGATAAGAAGTTTTGTATCTGCCTTCACATGGGAGCATGGAACTATAGGCTTGAGAGATTCATAGATCCTCCCAGAATGACCAAACAATCTTCAAACAACTTACACACAATGTGTTTCCCCTGGAAAACATATTTGATGATTCGTGCCATTTCAAGCGGTGAGACCTGTTCCCGACAAACAGTGGCTGGGTGGTTAAAATTTCTAATGGTTCCAGATTCATTCTAAGGCCAGTCGTTTAGCTGTTCGTGAATCTGGTCGAGAGGCATCATCAAAACTGTACTTCCTGTAAAATTGTTCTTTCACCAACAAAATTTTTGGATTGAAACTCCTGCATGCTACATATAAGGATGATCGTTCTTGAGTTTTGCCATATCCCGTAAATGAACGGCATATTTGACGTATAATTTGAGTGATTGAAAGCAGTTATAGATGGCATGAGGTTGTGCAAAGTTGCACAGTACGAATGGACGTCCCCACATCAGCAAGTTTCCATGAACTGTAAAAAGAAAAATTATATGCATGAATAAGTGAGCAGATACCGTTTGTGACTGCACTGTAGGCATACCGATATTGCATGTAAGAAAACAATTATGGCTCATCATATTAACCGGTTCCGAAATGATCGGAAACTGGTCGCCATTGAGAAATAGAGAAGTTCTGCGATACATTCTACTAAATGGCGAATGCACCGCGCCCAGCATTTGCGGATCCAAGTTGAGGTCTTCAAAAAAATATTTATTTACCCATTTTCTTTTTCAATGCTATTCACGAACTGCCTCTCCTTTATGTATTAATTTAGATTGAAAATTTAATATACGTGATTGATTATATTTGACGGATTTTTAACGTAAATGAAACGTGATCCAATTTGATCATGACCATTAATTATTCTCATCCTGGTAGCCAGCACAATTATTGGCAGAATCGATTTGTTTTCTCGACGTTGTTACGGAATTTGTATTGCACGGTGCGTCAATGAAAGAAAACAAAGCACCCGATCTGGAGAGGCTAGTCAATTATGTAGGATTACAATTGCAAAGCATGGATGCAAATAAAAAGAGGGTTATTAGGTGGATACAGGGGTTATTCACTAACTTGCACTGCAGTGACATATAGCCGGGACTTTTTAATCTGATTTTGATCCTGCTGTCAGACACTGGTGAGACCCTGTTAGCTCACTTCGAAATTGGGCGGCGCGGCTAATTATTAGATAACAATTCACAAACGAACACAACTTCCGTCCTTCTAAAGAGAGAACTAAATAGTTTACACAACTGTCTTCGGCTTTCCGCGATTCTCGTGTGGTTTTAACATCAGTTTAGATAATTAACATAACTTGGTAGTCCAATTATTGTTAAGTTTCACTGAATTGATTTACCCTAAATAGCTTATTAAGCCAATTTCAGTAGACACTTTATGTTATGATTATAACCTTATTTGTATCAAATACTAGTCGTTTTGTTCTTTTCGCAGATATCAAAAGGAAGTCATAATCCACTCCTCAGAAGCCTCGGCGCTAGCACCATGACGTCAACACACGCCGCCGCGGACGCACCCAACTGCTACGGAGATGACGTCGCAACGCCACAGTCGAAGTCCGTCAAAGTCGGATTTCGTCACAATCGTGTACCCTGTCACCGATGAGCACTTCGACTGCCTACAACAAGGAGAAAGCCAGCTAATTTCGACTATTCCCCCTGGTGCATCTGCTTCTCGAGCATGCACATGGAGCAAAGGCATCTCGCCATGTAATGTAGTTTCTGTGCACAATAAGCAAAATCCAACAGGTCACACCCAGCCTCACCCACGCAGTGTTGCTGGGTCCACCTGAAAACGCCACCACCCGTTGCTGGGGGGTTTCCAGTTCGCTCTTTAACCGCAATACTCCTTTTTTTTTTTTTTTTTTTTTTTTTTTTTTTGAATTTGTAAGCCGCCACATGTCTGATGACAAGCCCCGCCCGCACTCAAGCCAACCGAAGTTTGACCATTTTGACAAGAAGCCTCCTGCTAGTTCTTTGACCGCCACCTCCATTGAGCGCTGGACCACGACCAAAACAGAGATGGGGCGGCTCGATTTGGGGCTTTACATGCAGGCCACCGCCATGGGCTTTGGAACTATACTTAGGTGCAAAAGAAACGCGAATCTTTGGTTATGCCAACAACACATTCGGGGTATGCATTGCATAAACACCCTTTTTAGTGTTTTATGTGATAAGTTAAACTACTTGTGCACATAATATTATTTCTGAAATTCCAAGAAAACATACGGAATCAATCGACCTGGTTTAATTGGAGGAACAAGCGACAAGGGGTCAAAATGAAATGTTCGATTTTCATGGTCAGATAATCCCAGTCCTCTGACTCACCCGCCATCAAAACCTAAGAGGATTCGTGATTTCGTGGGCCAAATTTCTCGATGAAACTCGCAACCCTGCCCTGTGGGATGTTGTTACAGCCTTGAATCAACTCTCTTCTACTGTGGAGAGACGGGAGGCGGTGAGGAATTACTGACTTCTGTTTATCCCATAAATGTTCATTTGTTGACATATTGGGGGGTGTGCCAACCATGACAATGCCGTGAGTTCCTTTTCTTTCTCCACAAAGTTCGTGATCGCCATATAAAGGAGAGTACAACTCACGTAAAGCAATGGTGACGCCTGGACAGGCTTACCAAGCGGACGCTTTTTCCTGTTATAAATAAAGAAAAAAAACCCTAAAAAAAAAACTTTAAAAAAAACCTATAAAAAAATAATAATAACATGGCCATTCTTTTTGGCAGTGCTTCATAACTGTTGACGTTTCTTCATCTGCTTCTCTGATGCTCTTGATTCGATGATCAGAAGCAGGTAAGTGTTCTACAGTAGATGATGCAAAATATTCTACTTCATCAATGAAGACTTCATCAGCATTTGCAAGTTTTTCCACTGGGGCGCGTGACAGTGCATCAGCGGTGCAGTTATAGTTTTACCACTGATGTGCTTGACTAAGGGGTTAAATCTCATCATTCGGAGACGAAATCTCANAATGCGTGGCGGCATCATTGAAAGGTCTGTGGGAAAAGGCAGAGGAACCAATGGTCGGTGTTCTGTCTCTAGAGTGCATCACTGCATGCCTCACAGCCGAAACAACTCTTCGAACAGCACGTACTGCTTAAGTTCGACATAAATGTCAATATCATTTCAACTCAACAGTGTCGGTGGTCAAGTTATTCACAAAAACATCACGTCTGATGTCTGCTCATGAATGTACGTAGGTTTGTTATGCCCGATTTTTGCCGGTTTGAGGTTTGAAAGCGTTCGCGCGATTCGCGCGTGTGCGCATATATAGCAAATAAGGGTCATGACTGAATGGACTATTGCTACACGCGTAATTCACATGCCGGAAGTGGATGTCAATGTCAGGGAAAAAAAGGCAGCAAATAATTTTCTCCTTAAGTCATTCCCTGAAATTTACACAGTAACTCGATCCCAGAGACGAGTTCATACAGATCATGGTACGTTGGACGGTATTGATTGCTGCGTGAATTAGCTACACACATTCCAAATAGGGAAAAAAAAGTTGAAAAAAAGAGTTTAAAAAAAATAACGTTTAACCAATGACAGTACTAGATGTATTAATGTGGTGGATGCGTGTATGTTTCAGCTATGCTGCGAGCAGAAAATGAAGCTAATACATGTATCGATCAGTCATTCGGTGTGATGGAATCAGGCCCAGTGTATCATTGATTGGGCCTATACTTCCAAGGCGCCAGCGACTGAAAAGCCGGAACCACAAACTTCCGACAGAGAGACGCATCCGGCACTATCAGAATGCGGAGGGAGTGCAACTTCAAAACAATCGTAGGCCTTCTGCTGCTCCTGGTCAAGGCATGCGCTCCCTTTCAGGGTGCGTATTTTGAATCGTTCAACGACCGAGCAGTGTCTCCTTCACAATCGCCTTTTGCGGTGACAGAAAGTGAGTCTAGCATCGAGTGTTTAGTTATTTGTCAGAACCGTCAGTGCTGTGCGTCAGTGGTGTTTGACGAATCAAGGTGCGATCTGTATAAGTTTCCCATGAAGAGCTTTCTAATCAACCGAACTGGCGCCGAGTATTTGCAGAGAACGCGAGCGAGCTGTAAGTTAACCTCAACTCTCTTTGAATAGATGAACCTTAGAATTACAAAGAGTGATTATAGGAGTTGATTTCATGTTCTCTAATTATCATTTACAGGGTTGAAAATGGTCACATGGACAGATTCATTCATCGGTAAACGAATGCTGAATAATAACCTGCTTGCAATCAAGATTGACACCCCTTTGGGTTGCCGGAAATCTTGCGAATCGGTTTCGCTCAGCCTCTCTTTGGATTACGTCGCCGCTTCGAATGCCTGCACGTGCAACTTTTCCAATAGAGAAACTAGTCCAGAAAGATACACTCCTCTTGTTGGTGCTGTGTACCAAGAGCTGAACTGTCATTAACGAACACTGCTGTGTTGAAATGAAACTCAACTTCTGATACCACCACACTTTAATGGCAAGATAAAAGACCACAGATGTCAGGGAGCAACCCAGAAAGGGACTTTTCTCTTGAAAATTTACGAGAATCCCATTCGTCAAACGTGCTGTGGGCAAGGAATATTTCCACTAACAGCAAATATATTATGCAATGTTAACTGTACTTGTATGTGTATTACTTTACTTATCTGGTTCAGTCATATATTCAATAAGGCCCAAGGGCCCGTTGAAAGCCCTTAATGCAGCATCAAATACTACCAATAAAGTACAAATACGATTCAATTTCACTTGCGCGATGACTGACAGTAGTACGTACTTAATTACACATTTTGCAGTTAGTAGTTTTGATTAGGATTTATTTCTGCACATTAAAGCAAATGCCCGAAGCAATCTTGATGCCGGCTTACCAGATGCTGTGCATTGCAGTGTCAGGATTTATTCTAAATATTTACCTTTAAAGCAAATAAAACAAGCTTCCACATAATTATTAACTCAGGTTCCGCCGGTTTTCGAAACCAGGACCTTCTGGGTTCGTGTGAAAGAGATGTGAGAACCATTACACCACGGAGACAAGCGTTTCCTGCATAAAATTTAAAATGCACTCAGATACACTGGAATCGCAATAGTGTTGATATTAAAAGAAATATCCACGAACTTAAGTTCATTAGGAAATGATTCACGTTTTTTTGTACATTGCAGAATACATATATACAGGCCATAAGTATCAGTCTGAAAAAGTAGTCAAACTGGTAATCTACTCACTACTCACAAAAGAAATATCCTTTCAGTCTTTTGCTACGTACATTTCACACACAAAAACATCATCCTAGCTGGTACGTAATGGAGTAAATAATATGTTTTGCATTTAGCATTCTGAATTGCATTCAAAGCATTATCTACATGTCTACAAACTTGATTTGTCAAATGTAGTTAACTAAATTTGTCTCATATCTCACAATTTTCTTGTGCACACTAAAGCAAATGTCTGAAGCAATCTAAATGCCTGCTTTTTAGGTGCTGTGTATCAATTGCAGTCCGAGGTTTTGTCCCAAATATTTACATTTCAAGCCAATAAAATAAGCTTCCATCAGGGTTCCACAGTTCTGATAAGGATTTATTTCTGCTTCACACTGTTCAATATTATGTATGCATGAAAAATGATCTGATTCACAATTGTTCTAAAGCAAAAGGTTTATGTACAGGCTCATTCGGGATTCAAACCCTGGACCTCTAGCACCTTACACGAGAATCATGCCCCTTGATCAACGAGCCAACCTATCCAACACTCTGATTCAGCTGGAAACCTACAGCATGACATTTGAAATTTTGAATATAGTGACAATCAAGCTTGAACTGCTGTTTGATCGCAACGGGGGATATCGCTCAGTGGCAGAGCATTCGACTGCAGATTGAGAGGTCGCCGGTTCAACTCCGGCTGTCCCCTTTTTGTGAGTGTCAATTTTGGCATCAACATATCCTCGTTCACCACAGAATATCAATACAGTAAAACCCCGCTAACTCGAAAACGGATAACTCGAAGACCCCTCTTCGTCGAAGTGTTTTCAAAGTCCCGACGACTCCCCTATACTTTAGCATTACAGATTGCTCGGATTCCTCGAACCCCGCTTCGTTGAAAAACCCTGTTCCTCGAACATAATTTTCGGTCCCTTGAGCAAAATCGAATCGTATTCGTCGAAGTTTTTTTTTTTTTTTTTTTAGATCAAAGAACCCTTTCGCTAATTGTAATTAACGCAACTCTGTTTACTGTTTTGGAGAATCGTTTACAAACCGAGTTCGACTCGCTTGTCACCTCTCGCATGTTCAGAAGTTAGCGTCTCCGTCTCAG
>KB308962.1:118752-134106 GCA_000328365.1 Capitella teleta | reverse complement strand
GTAATTACGATATACTCAATGGCCGATATCTCAATTGTTATGCACGCTGTGGCATTGAAATTAACACAGCACATTATTAGTATATACGTCTTACTAAATCCAGAGTTTCAATTAATATGATTGAAGTCCGAGGTCGAGGTGGTAATTAACGCAATTAATTGCGTGAATTGATGATTATTTCGAACTTATTTAATTTTAAAGTTTTTCTTAGTAGAGTAATATGCTTGCACTGTCTATTGCTCGAAGGAAATGACAAATTTAATCATATTTGTCAGTGTTTAGTCGAAAACCGTTTTAGGCGGCAATTTTTGCGTCACTTCTCAATTCTTTTTTTTTTTTTTTTTAGAATTTTTTCGTTGAGAAATTTTACTTCCAGGTTATCGACACTTCAAGAGGACCTCTGTTCATTTTGGAACCTTTTTAGATCGGTTCTGTGGGCTTTATTGAGTGACGAGAAACCATTTTCGATAAATTTGGCCAACTGTGAATGATATTCAAGACAAATTAAAATACGAATTTCCTGCTCAAGCAGAATAGCTTGAAACGAAATGAGTACGAAATTTCTTTTATGAGAAATGCTGAAAGATCTGCTCACTCGGCGGCTCCCATTCTTAACAATAGGAGAAATACTTTTATGCCGTCACGAAGATATGAAATCGAACGCGAGAATAAAGCGAGATTTTAAACCTCTCGAATTCGATGTATCTAGGAATAAGCCCACAGCAAGCGTATTGTCTAAAAATATGTCAGTCTAAACGCGTATTTGTCTTTTGGGGTAAATCCCCGTTACTAGTTCAAAACAACCAGAGGTTCTCTTTAATTACCCTATTAATGAAAATTATCTTTTGTTAATTAACATCTTGCTTTCACATCAAGGACTTAAGCCATCAAGACATTCAAGCATATTTATTTCAATTTACTGCTCGACGCTCCCGTCGAATTTGTTGCGAACTAAGGATTTAGAGCCGCTCGATTTGAAGCATCTGCGCATGTGATATAGTGATCACAAAACAATCTCAACTAGGCTTAGAGCGCTTTTATACCATTTAGTTGCCAACTAGACTTAAAGCGTAACTTAGTTCTCGACTATAGGCTGAGTAGCCTTTCACGTTTAGCTTTATTAGAGGGAATGGAACCGCCAATTTTGAAATGTGCGTTATGAATTTCATGAGTACCCCGTTGTGTGCGTTATGATTTCGCAAATTTCGTATCAACAAAAGCGGGTAATTTTGATTTAGTGCACAAATAATTGTTGCGACTATATGTTGCTTCATTTCTTAACTTAAGAGTGTATGAAAATGGATATGCTGACACTGGTTGATTGCGTTCCTGTGTTCATCCAAACCGTGTTAATCAAACTCAATGAAGTTCAAACGTTTTCTTGGAAATTACCTGATTTTATGCGCTTTAAATCACCACGCTCTGCAGGCCTATGAAACAAACAGGCTATTAATCCTTTTAGCCTTTGAACAATCCGTCAGATTTCTGTCCTTCTGGGAGCCAATGAGACTGTGATGTAGCCGAGGACTCAGGATGATCTCCGGTTACATCTTGTGGAACTACATCCTATATACCTTGTCACTTCAGGATAGAACTCTTTTATGCACAAGAACTCCAAATGCTTGTGATAAAAAGATAAAATTCATAAAATCATTAAAAATCATAAATAAATCATAAAATTCATAAAAATCTACAAATTTATTAAAAAAAATGAAAAGGTTAGCACAAATGTACACCAGCATAGACTAGAAAAATACCCACAAATACAACTAGATGCAATATGACACGGTAGAGTGTGAACATCTTCAGTAATTCAGATCTTCTTTGCGTGTTTGGAGGCGGAAGGGTCTTCCTCTTTAACGGACGGGTCATCCAAAGGAGCTCTTTTCTGGCCTTTACTCAACCATGACATCATCAAGTTGGCACTTGCTTTTGTTGATTGCTTTTTCTTCCTGGAAAGCAGGGTCAATCAATTAGTGCACTAAAAATTCCCCCAAGAGCAGATATTTTCATGAGGAATATGATTTTTGTAGTGTCAAATTATCATGAAATTCTTAAACCTTAACCTTCTTGCAATATATTTACAGGTCATACATGCATGCATCAAATAATGTAGCAGTAACAAAGAATAATAATCATGAGAGATCTTTACATAGCCTAACATAATATGACCTCAGATATAGATTCAATAAAGGAATTGAACCGTATTCAAAAAGCCAAATTGTACTAACTCTAAATCAACTGGTTTGAAACAATCTTCGCTCTTATTCTTGACATCATTCACAAGCGAGGAGACCGGATGAAAGGTCACAGAGTTTGTTGGGCGAATGAGGTCCATGGCCTTCTTCAGAGGCACTGTGCCGTAGTCCAACCACTCTCGAATCTCGCTCTCTCCATCCAGAATAGCCTGGTTACAACAAATAAAATTTGATGAATGATATGTATGTACACATAAGATAAACTCACAGGCATTCTTTCATGCAGCCATGACAGCTCTTTGTGAGCATCAACAGTGATGATTGAGTAGCTATAGAGAGGAGCGCCCTCTTCACCCTATAGGGCGAATAGGAAATAATTCATTGAATTAAATCCTCCTGAATAAATATCATGAGTTGAAACAAACCTTTTTGGGTCTCCAGATATCAAAAAGCCCGGCAAAAGTCATCAACCGTTTGCCAGTCCACTCTGCATGACAAAGTCATTCACAATGAAAATCAGACATTCATATTATCAACCAACCTGGAGTTTCTTGTTCAACATTCACAGTTTCGACATCAGAAGTAGCGGAACGTGGGAAGTATATGAAATAGGCTTGTTTGTTCTTGCTGCTGTCTGTGTGCCATTCATAATACCTGTTTAATATCATATTAATCTTTTTTATCATTTATATTTTTGGCAACCCACCCATCAGCCAAAACAACGCATCGTCTTCCTTTTTCTAATGGCCGCTTGAAAGTCGTTTTGGACAGGACGCCGTCATGCCGGGCGTTGATCATGCTGTAACCTGAAGTCTTCGGTTCAGAACTCCAGTGAGGAACAAGACCCCAGGACATAGGCTGGATGACCCAGTCATCCTCCTCAACCTCCTCCCCTTCATGCTTCTTCACATCCTCTTCAGGTGAATCTAGCTCAAAATGTTTCTTTGAAACTAAAACTGGACTGTGAATTTTGCATTTAGAAATATACGATGGTTCAGATTTGGTTGTTGCCTCACGTGTGACTTCCAGGAGCAACATTGTATGAAGTGTAGTACTTCTGGCCCCCGGGAGGATTCTGCCATTTCGGATATGATGTCCGCTTTCCTTTTCCGCCATCCACGGCAGCACTGTGTCCACACGCTTTGCAAATGTCATCAGGAGACAGAGTACTGGAAACAAGATATTTAAGATAATTTTCAATTCCACTTATTGAAAGAATATCATAGATGGAATAAAATACAAGTATGTGTATATTAAATTTAGGATCTTTCAATATCAGAATTGAATAACAAAAATACGACAGGTACATCCTACATGTATAAGCGTGTGTGTATACCGGTAATATATATTTATGTGCTCACCATGCAGTTCGCCCACACATGGTTAGAAATTGCAGTCAAGTCCACGACAGAGACAGTGAGTGAGTGAGTCAATGAGGGAGGTGCTGTGCTAGCCTTGGCGCTCAGCTGAATTGAAGTCAAGAGTGCAGATCAATGAGCTTGATCGTCGTTTTACCATGAATTATATACTAATACGTTATCCAGTCGACTTGTCGAGGCAATATCATGAATATGATTTCACCAAGGAACGGTTGCAATCGTAACTAAGGGAGACTGGAATGTTGTTGCATCAAATGAATATGATTATCATTATGATCAAGACAAGATTGAAGACAAGTAACTGTAATAACTAATAAGTATGAAGTATTGCATGATCACTTCATCAATAAATGTTAAATTCAGATCTTGACAGATCAAGCCAATCAAAGTGGCCGAGAAGAAATCATAGGAATTATATACTGCGAACTCAGCTATAAGCAGCCACTTCGACAATGCGTGGGCACCTTATGAAAGCTCCAACAAGTTAAAAATAGAAGCCCAACGACATGAATGGACTTGCCCAAGATTTCCCTATAAATAACATACGTCATAATCTATAAATAGTAACAAATAATCGAAGGAGTTTTCGTGAGGCTCATCATAACTTATTTTTCAAGCAAAACACCAAATAAAAAGCAAGGTGGGGCATAAGATTGAATATTTCTTGATATCATCGAATAGATCATTTCCAGTTACACAGTATAGTTGGGATATGCAATGTGTAACACCCAGTAAGGCCTTTGAACTTAACCGATATGTTGTGCTCATTACGACTCAAGCAAGAGCAGACGATATCATAACGCACATTTTGTGGAAACGCAAGTACCTGTACTCGTAAACAAGGTGGATACTAAATCATTGCATGAAGAATAGCCTCACAGCATAACCATTGGTTCAGTCTCATATAGATATTGATATTGAAAAAGTGCGCAAAAAGAAAGAAGGAGAGAGAGAGAGGAATAATTAAAGATGCACACCAAAGATCAGAGTTGGGAAGTTCGCATAATTTATTCAATTTTTTTAAATATAATAAGGTAAATTTGTGAGCGCTGATTTTAAAAGCCACAATCTATGAATATGTATATAGCACAGCTAGGCTACACTGATTGTCTACATTTTAACTAATTACTTAATTAATTAACACATAAAATTTCTTTATTTTTCTTATATTTTCAGGCAGTCAAATTCCATTATTAACAGCATAATTTGAGCTAAAAGCAGAAAAAGCTAGATTACGAAAACTTTGAGAATAACTGAGTATTATACCTGTTGTGCAGGCACATCAATTCAGGTTTATCACAATATCACAGAAAAGAAAACATTTTAATATACCGGTATGCTCTGTCTGCTCTATATACAATGTAATAATATCTCAGCCCCTAAAATCCTAAATGCTTGTCACAAAAAAAGAATGCAAAATTATGCAGATTATACTATTAACGATATCAGTTATGCCCTTATTTTTCAGCAGTTCAAAAAACTAGAATAAATTACAACAATATCACATTTAAAATAAAACAAAGCATTACACAGTGTGGGGTGGACTCCAGATAGATATGATCAAAGTACTTCTACAATAATTCAACTACATATTACTATGTACTACATGGTAATTATTATTTCCGTAATAATCGTATACAGTAATTATATTCATGATTGCAGAAAATATATGACATACAATTTATGATTTAAATTATGATTAACTACAAACTATAGATAAATTCTTATTTTAGCAGTTGAATAACACTGGTATGCAAGGTATTACACATTTCGGGCAGCTTGATCTCTATGCCCACTACTGATGAAATGTAGACCGCAGATCATTCTCACTAAACTCAATCACTAAATGAAGAGCTAACTTCTGCGGTCTATTAGAACAACAAACACCTCGATAAACAAATGACATCATGATGAAATAACAATGACAAGGAAACCTCCAATTATTAAACAGCAGTTGACCACATTCCAGGCTTAGTAAATGATGATAAGACGCACTGCTTGGGACACGCTGCATTTGACCCAGTTTCACATCTCGATCCAAAGATTAGGGTTGGAAAGTCGGAGCTCATCCAGAACGTGCGCCCGCACCCCATTCACACCATACAAATAAAGCTTCTTCAGCCTGAGAATTAAAACAATGCATTACAAATACTCTGCTGAGTTAAAAGATGAAAAAACGCACAAACCTTCTGCAGTTAAGGGAGAGTTTTTTCAAGCAAGCTGGAGAAATACTCTTGCAAAAGTTTAATTTAAGAACTTCTAAATGACTGCTGCAATAGTTAGCTAACGCTGAAACACTGAAAGAATTAAGGGAATTTATGTTCATAGTGCTGTTTAATGGTATTCTTCCAACCTTTGGTTGGTTGCCTTTGATGAGCTGAGATCAAGATAAGTTAGGCTGTCTGCTGATTGCGCCAGGACCTTGATTCCGGTGTTCGTCAAACCCGAGCATCCACAGAGATCCAGTGACCTAAGAACATGGAATTTAAGAATTAGAAATGCATGACAGCAGGAATTCCCACCACACCTGATTGAAGGACAAAGAGTCGCTATCGACACAAGACTTTCATTGGTCAAATCAGGAATATTAGCAATGGCTAGAGTACGCAACCGAGGACAGTTGAGCAAGATCTGACGCACTGTTGCATCTTGAACCTGCTTGCAGCCGCGTACATCCAGATTCTCAACCAGACCAAGACTGGCTGACAGCTGCGAGATGCTGCCATCTGACAACTTCCAACACTGTCCCATATTCAAAGTAAGCAGACCTTTGCAATGCTGGCTGATGTCAGTCAGGGCATTTGCCGTGATGCTGAAACAACCAAACATCTCCAGGGTGTTTAAGCTGCAAATGAACATCGTAAAGCATAAGTTTATCATAAATAAAAAAATTTACTCACTGTGTTCCATGCTTGCGCACAAGAGATTTCAAAGCATCATCTGAGATAGATTGACATCCATTGATGCAGACACACTCCAGTCTAAATAATTCCCAGTTTATACAAATCCACTAGGATTTTAAACCAACCTCTCCGTGGAATCCGATATCGCAAGGAGACCATTTTCGTTGATATTGCACCAAGAAGCATCCAAATGAGTGAGATTTTTACAACGACTAGCCGCATGCAAGAGAAGGTGATCACCAGTCAGTTGTCCTTTATGGCATCCCGTTATATTCAACTCCTGTTAGAAGAACTCATAATATTCGTGGACAGGAAAATTAAAATATACTTTGAGGGACTCAGCGCATTCACGGAAGAGAGCACGAAGCCCCTGTTCTGACACGTCATCCCCTCGACACTGGATCAGAGACAGACTGAGAGGCCGACGTAGACCAATCTGCACCAACCAATCGTCATGCATCATTCTTTTCTTCACTATGATTGTGTGCCCTGAAGAAGAAGAGGTTGATATAGTGGATTGATTGAACAGGATACCATGGAGAGAAGAAAAAAAATAAAAAAAATACCAACACAAGGAGACGTCCATTGCAATCCTGTTGAACTGTTTGCAAACAACAGCACAACGGCCTAAATCTGTTTGACGGAGGAAACTGAAGATGTAGAGGACGATTTCATCTGGCAGACAGGTCATCATCGAAAGATCCCCCGCTCGCACTCTTGGTGACTGAGGAGGAGCGAATATAAAAAGTTCAGAGATGTGATCACATTTGGAGAATAAAATTACAGACAATAATTTATGGTGTAATATAAAACATTCATAGTAATAATTACAAAGCTAAATGGTATCATCAATAGATGTAAAATATGCTTGCTTGCTTGCTTGCTTGCTTGTTTGATTAGAGGAAAATTTTAAATGAAACTGAGTATCCAAGAGCAGGTTGCTGCATATCGATAAGCAAAACAAAGTGATGGTGAGCAGAAAATACAATGTACAAATTTTCAGATTAATACCTAATACATGTCAAATAGTCTTGTAAACCAGTTGAATAGTTTCTGACAAGCAACTCCATAATTATATGCAGCAGAATAATGCACCTCTTACAAGATTGCACAGTTCAGAAAAAAAATTAAAACATTTTTCACTGTAGCACAACTAAAATGAACATGGAAGAGGCATTCAATGAATATTTGAAATTAAGTGGAGCAATTAACTATAGAACACAGATAATGAAGTGATTGAAGTGCAGTTAGCATGTGTCTCTGGTGAGAGAGAGAGCAAGAAAAAGAAAATATCAGATTTCTGCGCAAGCTAAGTAAATGTGCAAATTATGATCAAAGTCAGGCGCAGAAGAAAGGCGTATGGTTATAGCATATGTAATTATACCATAAGCAGCAGATCTTCGTGGTTATTTGACGCTATTTTCAACCCGCAATTCTCCACAATACGTGGTGATTGACGAGTGTATAAGCGCTTAGTGCGATGGCCCTTACCCTTAAGTAAGTGAAGAGAGAAGCAAAGAAAGTAATCAGCCCTTTGATCAATAATTTTAATTACAAAAAAGCCAGAATTTTGTTCTTAAATAATTAATAAACTAATTAACATGTTTAATTGGATTTGTGGATTATGTGATGTAATTAAAATGATTCAAACGCTGCATGATACACAAAACCAACTATTAATAATAATACAGTCAGACCCCGTTAATCCGCCCTCCTCCGTTCCCAAGGAGACAGGCAGTTTAACAATGAGGGCGGATTATATGTCAGACCACAAATAAGTGAAAATTAGATGCTGTACAAAAACCCATGCACCTGATAGTGGCATGTACCATTAGGTTACAAGCAGGTCGTTGTGGGCTCTCATTTTATGCATGTGTATGTGGATCAGCTCAGACTCTCCCAGTTTTAATTCCCATCGCCTCACCACTCGATTCCATGATCTCCACTCACAACTCCTGTCGTTCGT
Organism: Capitella teleta; assembly: GCA_000328365.1. Classification (NCBI taxonomy): domain Eukaryota; kingdom Metazoa; phylum Annelida; class Polychaeta; family Capitellidae; genus Capitella; species Capitella teleta. The sequence continues at coordinate 125,660 of KB308962.1, read as the reverse complement.
TCTGCTCCGGAACATCGCCTAACTGAGCGACCAATTAAATTGAAAGCAAGCCAACCATACAGACATTAAGGAATTGATTACGGTGACGATACCCGCATGTGATTCCTTTGTTCCAACCACCCCTTAAACGATGAATAGGCGGAGGGGCGCCATTATTTTGTTTAATTGACCTGACTTGAAAGAAATCACCAATAATTATTGATATGTCATGTCTTATGTTTGTTTATACTAGGATATTCTAAAGGGCAGATTACATATATATGTAATTTATGAGAATCGTGGTCGAAGGCGGATTAATGAAAAAGGTGAATTACATGACACAATTAACATTATTAACAGTTTGTCCGTGATATTTTAGGGCGGATTACGAAATGGGCGGATTACATGATGGCGGATTAACAGGGTTTGACTGTACATGCGTCATAATATATGAATCCGTTGATTAGTGAATCATCAGAAGCGGAACTATAATCCCTTATAATTACAATGATAGATGTACACAACTAGAAGTTTTTATGAAGAAATTATTTTCAGTGCTATACTCACCAAAGCAAAGTACTTAGCATAATTAGCATTGGCAGCAGGCAAGCTCATCAGAGAATCTGCGTCATCTTGAACGATCAATTTTAAATCTCACTTAATTCACCATGAAACATTATACACACCTCTAGAAGTACGAGATGTCAACAGTTGACTTTTAGAAACAGGTTTAACTGTCAGTGGAGGTTCAGGAACATGAGCTAAAGGAACTGGAGACACTTGGCTTCTTCTAAGAGATCTGTGTGATGCACATGCAGGATTAATAATAATTCATAACCAACAATGGACATACCTTCCAGGATGAGCTTTTGCTTCCTCAACATCTTTCATTTGAGATAAATCTTCTTGACTTAAGCTCAGCAAAGCTCTGCTGAACCCAGCACTGACTGGTCGAGATTTATTTTCCTTAATAGAAAGCCGGTTTTCGTCAACTTTTGCACTAACAGGTCGTGTTTTCTTAGCCTTGGCTGCACCAGAAAAGTCTCCAGATGATCGGACGCCTGATGAAGCCCAGCGTCTTTGGTATGACTCCGGATTGAGAGATTGATACAGGCGAGATTTGGCATTTTGAGCACTCTTAGGTCGCTTCTTTGATGGCTTTGGTAGAGAAGATGAGACATTTTCGGCCGATTGGGGACGAAATCTCGGATCGTGGATAAGATGTTGAACAAAAGTTTCTCCAGGATCAGCAACACTTTCCTCAAATTTAATTTTCACTGCACTCTCACCAAGTTCATTCCTTGCACTGGAGTCATCCATACAGAGATTCAACGATAGTTCATTGGGTACACACGGGGGTAGAGAGTGCTTCTCAGACAAATACTCAAAGCTAATGTCTTCTGAAGGATGGCGAACATCAGGTACATTACTATCACATGAGTCTCTCAATTTCAAACTCAGCTGCTCTCGTACGTCTCTGGATAGGCTCTCGAGGGGACAGTTTGATTCAGCATACACAAAGTCTGTAGAATCGCTCACTTGCTGCACATTGCGATCATTTGAGGCTGACTTACCGAGACGGTTTTTACTCGGGACTGGTTTCACATCAAGTAAAGAAAATCCACAATCCTCGCAATATTCCTCTTTGATGTCTGCAACTTCTGCGCATTCTGGACATACCTTGACTGCGTTTGTCAGCATCGAATGACCTCCCCTGGGAGTGACCCCTCCTCCTGGCTTTGGTAAAGCGCACAATAAATTCTTCTTCTCCTCAGGGAGAACTGCTTCTTTCTTCAAGAAATTGAAATCGATTCCTTTTGAGTCACCCAAGACTGACGTGACCCGGGTGAAGAGGTCATCTGTCTCTTTGTCATTCTTGTGCATATCCATCTCTACTTCATCCAGATACTTCATCAACGACTCCTTCGCCACGCGTGAGGACCGCCCGGATTCGACCCATCTAGATGAATGCACCTCGTCATCAGGCAATTCCTCAGTGTTGACTGAGAGCTTCTCATCACTATCGCAGGACTCCATGATGGGTTCTTTGTTAATCAAACTGGAATAAATAGAAGTTGTAGAAATTACTGATGAATAATGTGGTACCACTTACCCATTGTGAGATTCTTCTTTAGTGTTTTTTTCAATATCATTACTAGCCACAGCCTCATCTCCAAATGACATCGAAGGAAGCTCATGGAATTTGGGGACTTTCCCTTTTGTGGCAAGTGCAATATCTGTGCTATCAAACACTGAAGAGCAGTCAGCATGATCAATGCTGCTTGAAGTGGATTTCGGTATGGGACCAAATGGACTGAGACGTGGTCTGAAAACTTCAAGTCTGTTCGAAACATCTTTACCAAGTGGCTTTGATGTGTTCACTATCGGGGCTTGCATGGGAGAGTTTAATTGAACATGATTAACACTCTGGGTGAGTCTTTCGTATGGCACAACTATTCCCCTCCCCTGTTCACCCCGGGATGAAAGACCAGAATTTTCACTCATCCGTCCATGATTTCTGAATATTCCACCATCTTTGATGAGGCTCTTATCAAAATTTGCACTGAACGATGTTTCGCGAAAGAATGGTTGGTTTACCGGTTCATGACTAGACGCCTTCTTCACAGATTCAAAATTAATTCTCTGAGCTTCTGCATATATTTCCTCCGCAGAAAATGCGCATTTAACATCACTCGTGTCGCTTAGCAGAATAGCGTCAGTTGATATGCAACGCTCCTTCTTCGGTTCTTCATTCACGGATGAATTCGCTTTAATTTCATGCTGATATCGTGCTTCGCTCGCTTGATATTCATTTGATTTCCTCAAGAATTCCTCCATCAAACTCCTCTGCTCACTAACTGAGCTCGGTGCAACATCCACTGACTCTTCAGATTCTTCCTCGTCTTCAATATCTTCCAAATTTTTCATCAGTCGCTCAAACTTCTCAGCTCCAAGGAGTTGCTCTAAATTAGCAGCCACAGTGAAACTAGGGTTTCCATTTTCACAATTCAAGCTGTGTCTAACAGCAATGGCGATGCTCTCCCTCAGAGTTGGGTTGAAATCTGTCTGGAACTCAGGGCGGTGAGTAGTGAGTAACTCCGAAACGTCATCGTCAACGTCATCATCAGCAAATGATAAAACTTCATCAAGATTAAAACTATCCTCAATTTGATTCAAATCCAATTCTTGCTGTTTCAATGGTGCATTGAATATACTTTCATGTTCGTTGGACTTCATCTCCACGGAAGTCTGGTCTTGGTGTGCTATCGAATCTTCATCAGTGGCGGTACTGAGAGCTGACTGCTTGAGTTGATTTTGAACTGAGGGTTTTGATGCGCGGAATTCACTGCTTCTGATCGTGGAGCTTGGTGCCGGTGAGGGAGTCCCATTTGATGCGTAGGGCTTCATGCTGGAAAAGCAATAAAAGCAATCAATAAATATTCAAATTGAGTTATTTACTCATATCATCAATTTAAATATGGTTACAATATATACATAAAATGCAAAATGATAATTTCACAACCTGGGAGATTTCTCTTTGCTTGTGTTGAAGTACTGCAAACGCTTCTGACAAATTTCTCTCCGCTGACGAGTTCTTGGAGTCTCCATTCTGCTCATTCGGAGTCATTGGTATTGACCAAATAAGGTCACCTGCATGGTAATGAAAAAACATCAAGTAAAATTTACCATCATGTATTATATGAACACTTCCATTTTAAAATCCTAAATACAATGTGCATATAGATATAATAACAATAATAGGTGTATTTATTGAATGTCAAAAAAGACAATAATGAACACAGAACAAAACATAACTAGAAAGCATGCTCCGCCAATTGAGGAGTGCATTACTATAAGTTACACTATCTGTCTACTTCATAACGTGACATGGATCTACATGAACACGAGAGTGACTTCAGGTCAAGGTTGAACCTGAGTTGTGGCGCCCCTAACTGGCCTAGCGCCCTAGTTTACCTCTTTCCGCTTGGAGGGAAATGATTGAAAAACGCTTTATGCTATCTGTGGGAATGATCAATTACCAATATAGAGACTTAGAACAAGATTAACGTTATATAGCCCCCCCCTCCTCCTTATAATATATTTTAATGCCCCTGCGGACTTCCAGTATACAATATAATCTCAATATGTCAAACTCCCATAGCTCGAATTGCTCTACAACTCAAAGCCATTTCGAATCCCTGAGTCCCTCCCTGTGCCTGTACATTGAATTTTGTAACGGTATGTCGAACTCCCATAACTTGAAAAGCTCTAAAACTCAAACTCATTTTCCATCGAAGTTAACTCAAATATGCAAAATTTTCATGCATAGTTGAATGCAAGAGAAACTTTGCCTGTGATTAGATAAAGCTGTCTCAACTATAACTGCTCGACTCGGAGCGTCCAATCAGCGTGATTCATACCTTTCTTGAACTTAACAGCAAACGGTTCTCAAAGTAACTCCTGAATCCTATTCATGCTAACATAATTACAATAGGCGTCAAAACAAAGATTCACAGACTCATTTAATTAATGTGTTCCTTTGTGGTCAGCATTGTTTAAAGACATGCAACAATTTCAGAAATCTACAAAGCGTTTGTGATATTTTTTAAATCGACAATATCAGAGAAAATATGATAATATCAGAGAAAATATGATTGGCACACAAGACTTCAATGTTACCAGGTTACTATTAGTAGATCCATGATTTGCCAGCCATTTTGAGGGTGGGGTAGGGTTAATTAGTAATAGAGTCTTTCACTCTTTGAATGAAATTATGTCACTTAATTGAGTCTTGTCTCATGAAGTTGAACAACTGCTGAATTCGCATGCATGTATGCTACAGTATAATCTTGATATGTCGAATTTCAAGGGACCGTCGAAAATCATTTCAAGTTATAGAGCCTTCGAGATATCATACAATAACTGAATAAGTGTTGAAGCGCCTGTGTGACGTTAGCTGCATTCTGTAGCCATAGCTGGTGGGGATGATCTTTATAGCAATATAGGAGTCTTAGAACGAGATAATCAGATTAGTCATTTAGTGTGGCGTGTGCGTTACTGATTTCATAATTCACATCATGCAGTTCGATTTCTGCCGTCAAAAGCATGTGACAATTGATTAAACTGCATCGTTTCAATCATTTGATTAAACGTACCTTGCTGAATGTAAAACTCAGAGGATCAAAGAAAAAAGCTATCTTCCAGGAACAGAGAAAGGAATTTCGGAACATCATGCCCCACCGTCGCCATGTTGTTTACCCGGTTGGCAAGGCTGTATTATAGTAATTTATGCATTTATGTAAATAAGGGAATTCCCGCATTCAGAACGTCAATTAACCACAGTTATTCGACCTGACCTGACTATTGTACACGTAGCATGAATCAACCAACATGTGACATCGACATTGTCTAACGAGCAGACGACGGCCACACTACCAGTTTGGTTGGAGCGGCCAACTGGGTGTTACACAATGGTGACATCGATAAAATTTAATATGATTATGAACGACTATCTTGTAGCACTTGACTTACGGTCATAACGGTCTCAATGTTTGGTAATATCAAATACAAGAAATCAGTCAGACACGTGAGCAGGGATTTTTGGGGGAGTAGTTAGAGGGAGAAAGAAGAAGGAAAAGAACGAAACGAGCATTTAATTTGAGATTATAATGAACTCAGAATGAAAATAAAAACGTTTTACGTATATTAGTATTAACAATCTTTAATGTCATATATCCAGGGCTCGAATTAAATAAGAGAAAAAGTTTACTCGCCATGTGGCGAGTAAACAGGGAATTTTTACTCGCCAAAATATATTTTTACTCGCCAGAAATTCTGACGAAAAATATAGCATGAAACGCAATTATTTTATACATGTATATAGTTCCTTGATAATACTATGTCACTTTCTCAACCACTTTTAATTTAGGTCGATCGTATGTGACCATGCACTGCCGTAGAGCGCTCACCTTTATTCAATTAGCAATGCGTCAAAAGCATTCAGTACTATGACTGTGCCACTATAAAAATGTGTTTCTCTCTACTGGGTTATGCTGGTATGTTGTAATGACCACGTGTCTACTATGAATTAGGTAAGCCAAGACAGCCAACAAATGAAAATTACAAAAGAAAACGCACAGGCTTGTCGACACTGCCAATTCTTTGATCGGTCTTAGCGAGCATCTTTAAAAGAATTACGAACAAATATCGATCGATCGTTAACTAAACCGCGTCAACTTACCTCCTGGAGCAAGAGTTGGAATCAACTTCCGATTCTAAATGTCGTGTCAGTGAGGGGATGATGAAAGCAACGATTCATGAAATCATCAACCACTGCAACTGCATGTACTATAGTAGTAAGACTAACTACCAGTATAACATACTATACCTAAGACGTGACCTAATTTGAAAAGATGTGAATGCAGTTATAACAACTGTTACGCCACAATTAACTCGCCTGATGTGGCGTCGACAATACTCTGTATGGCGTCAGCTAATTCAAACCTGCCGCATGATATTAGGCGCCTGCATGGACTCACAGCCTTCAGTTTTTTAACTAGGGAATGAACAAAAATATATTGCTTGGGGTTGACCAAAGAATTTGTTCTTTAAAGTTTACATTTTATGTGGAGAGCTAATTTTTTTACTCGCCATTTGGCGACCATTCTTGACATCAAATTTATCCCCAAATCGAAAGCGCCTCTGCGGTGTTTGCGTTATGATTTTGAGTCATTTGCCTTCTTGGGAGAACTTCATGGGGGGAGAAGGACAAAGGCAGTGTAGCATAGTACCATTAATATGGAACTATCATACAATTACGTACATACGAATACCAAAAATAATGACTGATTTCTCTAAATGGCTGTGATTTTTTTTTTCCTGCACATGCAATTTTTTTTTTTTTTGGGGGGGGGGGGGGGCAAAAAATA